>JAJVSH010000001.1:3449658-3501186 GCA_021460005.1 Tetramorium alpestre
TACACATACGATGTCATTCCTATCTACCTACTTATACCCCAGCTACCTACCTACCTACCTACCTAATTATACCGAGTGGTCCACTAGGAGCGATAAGCGATTTACATACCGAACGGCGCGATGGATTTACCGCTCGGCTGTGTACGACATCGATATACTCTAGTAGTCCCGGCCGAGCCGAGCTGAGCTGAGCCGAGCTGAGTCGCGCCGTCGACTTTGCTCCATTTTGCTCCTATTTCAGGAAGTCGGAGGAACGTCTCGCAAATAGTGGGCATTGCCGCGCGCGCCTCGTGTTTTCTCTTCCTCTTGCTCGCGCTCCTTGTTCCGTGCGTCGCGTTCACGGGAATAGTTGCTCTTTGCACTCCGCGCGGAACGCGCGCGGAACGAAAGCGTACTGTCGCCATGTCCGCTCAGCTCCGCTCCTTCGTTGCCTTCTTCGATTTTTTGGCAGCCGCGTCTAGAGTTAATCCAGGGTGATCAAGATGTCTCAGGAAAGGACTATATGTACATTTGTAGAATGAATCATCATTTCATCAATGATGATTGGAAATATCGCGAAATGCATCGATTGTATTTCATCTTTTCAACCATCTGTAATAAATATTCAAAACAGCGAGTATTTTCAGCTTTTCAAATCCATAATAGAACATGCAAACCATTGAATTACCTTATAATGCAAAGTATAATTGTAATATCGAACAACATCTATTTGTGTATTAAAAAAGACTTTAAAGCTTTTTCTGGATAAACTTTAACGTCACTTTTTTTCTCTGCAACGTCTTATTTATCAAATTTTGTTTTATGTTAACAAGAAAAAGAATATATTTAGGACGCTGAAACGAAAAGATTAAGTTCATGATATTTAAAGTACACTTTAAATATAATTCTTTTTATATTTGTAAAGTATAAATTTAGCTATGAACGTTTCCACACACAGTTTCGTATTATATTATTATTGTATTAATTTATTACTACAACCTCTTGCCAAGAACATTATCACACCGAGCAAACTGGTTGCAAGTTGTTGACATGTTTATTACTGTATTTAGTTCACTGATAATAACTCTGCTTTTCGCAAAAGTACAGCTGAAAATAGATTTACATATTTATATAACTGACATTAGTAAATGTATTCAAGTAAGATACGTTTGTATCATATGTATATTTTGGATAATAATTCAGATATAAAGACATAAATATGCAATGCAATTGTGCAATTGAACTGCGAAGAGGTAGTGCGCAACGGTCAGTCGCGCGAACATAAATCTTGATGTGTCGCATGTAATCCGCGCTTAATAATCGATAAGTAAATCATTCACTCGAGAAGATAGGCATGTACGTGCCAAACGATGAGACAGATTTACTGTACGCTCCATTCTTAGCAGCATTAGTATATTTTGCTTCGCTGTAGCTTTGCGGTAACTTCCGCATCCATGAGCGTATTAAGAATTGTACATAGCAATATAATACTTTTTCATTAGAATCACTTATTTATACACCCATTCTACTTAATTCGCATTAATTTTTATAACTATATATTTATATTATATATATATTTACTTTTGCTATTTTCTCCTATTGCATGCGCAATAAATTCATTATTATGCTCTGCAAAATTGTACAAAGTTAAATTCCGTTTGCACGTACATAATGAAGATAATACATTTTTAGAAATAAAGTTAAAATTAGAGTTTTTTTTTTATAAAGTATGTGTTTTTATTTCGAAAAGACAAAATATAAAAAGCCTTCTTGTTCTTTGGAAATATTTTACATTGATTAAAAACTAAAAAATATGTATACATATAGTAAGTGCGATTGTTTCTCGAAAATGATCTCTCATGCTAGTAATATTAGTTTTGAAAATCCAATTACATATACTTGACACGGTTGCGTGGGTTATTTGAAAATTGAAGGAGGTGGCAATCTGTAAGATTCAAATCACATCTGACAATTTTGAGAAGAATATTGCTTTGACATAATTTAATATTCTTTATTACATTATTACAATATTAGATAAACACGATTCTTAGAGATACTTTAAATCAGCACGGAAAGTTAATAATGTAAAGAAACAATGTAAATAGATCTCTCGATATAATTTGTAGCCTTTCATCGAACAGCACAACTCAATTTGATTCGAATCTGATTACGGGCGCGAAATATATCGAGCACAGCAATGACAACAGGAGTCTATTTTCAACGGCAGTTATTCTTAGAATGGCGTAAATTTAATTGCGACAGGCGTAGCAACGCACAGCGACAAGCATGTATCGCGTTTGAAATATGACTTGGAAATGTAGTGTAACGACGATTATTTAATTTAGTTAATTATTCCTCATCGGACGAAAAGCTTTCAAAAAAAAATCGTCACTAAAATTTACCTTTAACGTGTGTATATGAATTTAATGCATCGAAAATATTTACTAATGATTTTATTGAAAGTAATGATTTCAACTTCTAACAGAAGCTTGTTTACCATAATTTTCGTCATGTCAAATTTACAAAGTTACAATTTATTATATGTAGTTATATAAAGCGTGTCTTTGAAATGATAAGTTGGAAATATGTTAGATGCCTTCTTTAATTTAAAGTTGAAGACTTTATAATAATATTTTTCTTTTATAAGAATGATGATAATATGGAGACGTTTCTTCTCGATTTAAGAATATACAATAAGAGAGAGTATATCATATCATCATATAATATTAAAAATGGCTCTTTATAGATGAAAACAACTGCGACGTTCGAAAATTGTTTAAAAAAAATTTAAACTTTGAAAAATATATTGATTGTGTCTGTGTGTGTAGTTTGAACATATTTGTTGAAATTAATAAATAAAAACACATTATATTGCAAAATATTTTAAAATCTAAATGACATGTTAAAATTGTGCTGCAACTATCAAAGGATAAAACGAAAATTCTATCAATTGCAAAGTTGCGAATTTAAGTTTATAAATCTAAAATAATTATATAATAAGCTCTCAGTGTAATAAGTATATTATCGAATGAAAACTGAGACACGAAAATTCGCGTAACTTGGTAAAAAAAAAGAACGTAGGTTCTCTACATTTGCGAATACAAAAATTTTTATCACTCCTTCGCATGGGTTTGTCTTTCTCCCAGAAAATGGTGGACTTAGTGAAGTTAATATTTTTAAAGGAATAATGAATTCGGACTGCCTGGGTCGCACGTTCCGACTCTAAATCTTTTTCGTAAATAGATTATGGCGCGAGATAATGAAAAATTTGCCAGGGCGCAAGTTATCACGCTCCTCTCTTGGAACTTCCTTCTTTCATCACAATCATTCTTGATGCTTGTTTATAATTCGTGCGATACTTAAAAAATGTAATCTGTCGCATTGCGTGCTGTCTTTGAAGTTGATTATTTATAGAAGATTGCGTGACGATTTTTGTTGCACGATATCAAATGTAATCTGCAGCTACGTTTCATATAAGTAAGTGATTGGTAATGCCTGAAAAAATTGAAAATGGAAAAATGTTTTTTTCGTCTATAAGAAATTGCGCAATCAGCATTCTCTCAACAGTGCCATTATCACGAGAAGCATTGAGATAAGATATACAGAGCATCACGTGTTAGAATAATCGCAGACTTGTCTGCTATCTGGAAACTGGCGGCAAGAAAATTGAAATATGAATCATCAAGTACACAATGCATTCCAAATATCGCTTTATTGTCCCACGACCGCAGATGTCTTATACATGTATTTTTACAGACAGACTTTGCGTAATGTAACATTTTGATTTTCTACGTGATTTCTACGTATCGATAATCATCTTTTTTTATGGACATAGGGCATATTCTTTTCGTTTCATTCTAGTTTGAAAATTTAGCAACTACACACAGAAAAATCTATACGATCTACGAGTAAATATGTTTGTTCTAAGTATTTAGTAAGTTTATATATCCGCAAATCTATCATAAAGTCATCATAAGCATCACATTTACTTAAAACATATTCTGGACTTGTAACAAGTGTATCTTAAACTATTATTAAGAAAATATTCTCAGCTGAAGAAAATTATTATTTAAACAAAATAAAATAAGTAATTGCTCTTTTCGTCTGCAGAATGTATATTTTTCTGTGTGTACGTGAGATGAATGTTGTGGATAGACAAATATAGACAGACAAAAGGATTAATTGCAGTTCTGGGACGCGTTCAGTCATTTGCGCGAAAAATGAACTATTTTCGAAATTCGGTAGATGGGTTCCGGAAAACGCGCTTATCTACGTTTAATCGCGATAACTAATTTATATCGGGGATTTTTTCCACGTCGATTGTGGTACCGAGAGTGCCTTGTGAACGGCACGCGGAACTCGACACGAAAACTACGAGCGGCAGTCGGCGCGGTGGCTCATTCCCGTTGATAAATTCGCGTTTGCGTGTGTCTGAATGCGCCATTGATGAGAGGTAGAAGTGGTCAACGTCGGCCAAGAACCTGGTCCTACCTCGGACAGCACGTGCATGCGCGCGCTGACATTAGTATTAATAGTTATGAATCTAGAATAGAACGTACCAGGCTGTGTTATGCAGATATGCGAGGTACATATCCGCGCGCGTTTTACAGCCGGGAGATATGAATGCAAATGCGAGGGATGTTAGAAAATCGGAAAGGATTCCGATGTGGTCTTGGAAGTCCCGATAGGTTGTTGAATCGCGCGTTGACGCGGCTCGCGCGAGGGAGGGAGAGGGAGAGAGAGGAAGATCACGACGCGCCGCGCCGATAAACCCGATGAAAAAGAGCTTCCTAGAAAATCGCGCGTCCTAAAGTCTCTATGCAACCCGCTGAGAATGCCATTAGGGTTAACGATCTCGGCGTGTCGGCGTGAACAGTATGGGACGGAGCGTGTGAAAGCGCAAAACAGAGAGAATGCGTAACGACCGCGCGAATTCGCGCGAGCGCGTTTTTCGCCTTCGCGACCAGATAAACGCTTCTTACTGCGAGAATAATCGACCTTTTCAGACGGCCGCTACACCGTGGGATTAACAGTGGTTGCATATACTCTATATGTTTATCATTTTTTTTTACTGATATTCGGATCCTTATCGGATTCTTACGGATTCATTTAAAGCATACTTATTTGAAGTTGATTTTATATTTGCAGTTTTAATATAATGGAAAGACAATAAATGCCGCAATTAAGTGGAGACTAAGAAAATTTGCATCTTTAAAGATAATGGAAAATGTTGTTGAGAAGATTTTTTTAATTAATTTCAAACGCTTTGCATATATTGGTATTATTTCTAAAATTAAAAAACAACTGATATCTGTTTGCCTTACTATTACTAAAATTAGCTTCTTTCCATTATATTTTTAGCTATTCCTCAAGACTTTTTCAAACACATTTACTTTATTAGTTTACTCTATTATCGAATGAGATAATATTCTTTTATATTTTTGTGACGATATAACAAGTGAGGTAGATATCTCTCAATGCAAGAAGAAGGGTTAGCTCTATGAAATGATCTATGTAAGGTATGGATAATTTTGTTAGTGTCTTGATATATCTTAATTTTGGGCCTCATACCTATTAACTAGAATTTATGTGTGGTTAATTTTAAGTATGATCTACGATATGAGTCGTATAAATTACGAGAACTAACCTACTTAGGAATAAATTCCTTACGAATTAATTATACGCAATTATACGCTTTATATAGTATCTAAAGAATTCTGTTACCTATTTTAGAGTTTGGTTTAAAATGTAAAGAGTTCTTTAGCTAATCATTCGAATGCTCGTCTTTTGGTCTCAGGTGGCCCTGTCTGCCTTCAGCTATATTTATAGTATACTCTTCTTAGAGCATGTGCTTGTGAATTAGAGGAAACTAGATAGGCTTCTTCCTCCGATTACTTAAAATCCAGTTTTAGTTCTTCAAACATCGTCTTCTTTCTTCTCTGCGGCTGTAATAAAAGAATACATTCTGTAATCGATAATGCATTTACGCCTGAATTATTTATATAAAGAAATTGGAATTATTCAGCTAAAAGACATAATTTCAGTACTTATATGCTTTCACTATAAAATTATTTTAGATACTTTGTTGATAATATCGATGCGGAAACAATAGAAACTTTATTTTAAAGACGCTTTGCACGTTAATTTTGATATACCATTGTAAGTTACATTTCGAGCATCTCGTATTTACTAATTGTAAGCATATTTATACGCGAATACATAGCAATGACATACCGTCGTTATCGTTGTTGTCCGCCTTTGATGACACATCGTTACGTGAAAGTAATAATAAAGAGCGTCAGATAAAATAATGACGGCTAGGATTTTGTACAGAATCGGCGAACCGCAAACACATGAAGTGGTGTCGCGAGATGGGCTGAATGTACGTCCGATGCATGGATGATCGCGGAGGACGACGTGATCGATTGTAATTATTTTTCCCCGATGACTCCGGTGGCGCCGATCATCTTGTGATTGAGCCCCGCCGAATGAATCAGCGTCGAGTGCTGTCCCCTCATCAGCTCGGCTTCGCGTAAAACAACGAGGCAAAGTCGGTCCTTATCGGACCGTATTAGAACAAGAGGTCTTCTAGCATACATATGAATTCGATATTGGATTTGCAATCGGAAGCCATCGTGTGAATAGACTATTGTTTTGTGTCGTCAAAGGTACAATCTTGCTTAATAAGATATTATATGAGAGAGAAGAATAAAGATGTATCCAGTGATAAATCAAATACAGATATAAATATAAATAGAGTTTCTAATATATTTTATTGACTATTTTTGAAATTATAGAAAAAAAAGTTTTATATAAAGTTCAATAAAAAATGAAATGAATAAACTAAACTGTAAATTTTATTTTTAAATTAACTCCAAATACTTTTGTTTGTAAATTAGCATTTTTAAGAAAATATCAATGGTATTTTATTATCAACGCAATAAATACGAATGCAATGCTTCCGAATAGTTCGCTAATTTTATATTGCGCATAATTATGAAATATTTCCACTGCAATTCTCCTTATTTTGATAATTCGATTATCAATTATTCTCCGACGCGGTAGGCAGCATTTTACTCCAAATTGTTGTAAATTCCGCACGGTGTTAATTGTTTTCGCGATTGCCGTGTTTTCTCATAAAATGGCACGAAAGAATGCGTTATGCAAATGATTGAAAACGCGAAACGTGTGCGATAAAATTGAACAAACGTTCGATGATTTTCGCTGCGTAGCAAAATGCCGTGAAAAATAATGTGAATAAGAATTCATTTATAGCGCATTTATGATTTATTTATTTTAAAAAAANCTTCATACGTCATAAATATTGGGAACGCCTGACAGCGCTCGCACGTCACTCTGTTGAGCAGCATTAAGTGAGATACTTTAAAAGAAAAGCTTGTTGCTCAGTTATTCACATGTCACATTACGTACGACAACATCGCATCGTCTCAAGATCGCAGAACTCGTTCATCCCATCTCGTTCGCTTATCTCGGCATAATTATGTACGGAATAATTAAAACGGCGGGCATTGCGACACAGAGGTTCTCCGTTCGAGCTTTATCGTTAATCCGATGAATTATTAAGATCAGTATGAGCGCGACATTGCAATTTATATTCGTGGCGTATCGCGCTCGATAACATCACGAGATTGTTTCCACGGTGGCGAATGTGGTGGATGTACGCAACCGCGGCCAAGCATTTGTGCGTTTCATTGCCTGCCTCAGAACGAGCGAGGTACGATGACGCCGGCAACAGGGTGTCAGATATCGTAAGGAGCTGTCCAATTCGAATTTATCACCGGTTGCTTTGCCACTCACCGGATTATCTCGCGACAAGGTGTAAACCTGTGAGAAATCGATTGGGCGAATTTATCGGCCGTCCGTGCGTGGGACTGTGGAAAACAGCAATGCCAGATATATCGAACTGCCGCAATGTGCGCGCGCGGAAGGGAGAGACATTGGAAATTATTCCCAAGCTTCCTTACCTGCTATCCCGTTGGAACGAGCCGAGAGAACGAGTCGGCAGGCGCCACGAACAGGCGAGCAGATATAGTAAAGAGTTCCTCGACCTTACAGTTCGATCCTCCAAGTTCCTCTTCCTGCTTTCATATTATAGAGTTTAGGAGATTCCAATACTATTTGAGAGAAAGTGAATGTAACCCGCGCGATATAAGAATACGTACGTAATAAGATTTCCGTATGCAGCATTATTCTTTTTTCCATTTTTAGAATGAAAAGGTCCGATAATTTTTCTTAATTTTTAAGAAATAATTAAGAAGAAGGATAATAGGTAAATCGCCGTTACATCCGTTTATTCGCGGCGGAACGATAAAGATTTGACCGTCGCTTGCACATTTCATCTTCTCTTTTCCTGATATCATAGTATATATGGACGATAATTAATTTAACGTAAAAAAAGTCTGAAAAAACCGCTCGATGGAGTAAAATAGTTATTTGAAATCTATCACACTGTTCTTGCAAAATATTGATGACTGCGACAAATAAAGATTTAAGACACATACAGTTTAATTATAATTCGATTTAATCCTTCGAAGATAAATGACCTACTATTGTTTTCGATTGCTGTCTTCATACCAAGAACAGAACCTTCTTTAATCTTATATATAATATAAGAAATACTACGAAAGAATACTACGACAAAACGTGCTTTTTAAAAACAAATCAATCGCTTTTTTCTTCTTATTATTAAAAGAAAAATGTAATAAATTGAATTGGGATTTGTCTAATGGCGCAATTACTTTGCAGGGACATTATAATATAATCATCGCCGTCTGTGATTGTCTATGAGTATGCATCTGCGAACCACTGACTACCGCGACTAACCGTCACAGGTGTTAAATATTAAACTCAGTCACCGGGGGGTAGACACGCTTTAGAAATCTCGCCAGACATTGTCGCGCTCTCATTTGGGATATGATATTTAACGAAGCTGTGTCAGAATATGCGACGGCGTGTTACGGAAATATTACATGTAATATTTGATCACTCATTACTGTCTCTGCGAATCAGGTATTTTTATTACTCGAGATAATCTGATATGGTTTGATGCTTCCGGACGTGAAATATTGAGAGGCTACATTGCATTCGACTGCAAGAGACATTTTAATAAACACGCAACGTTATATGCGTCTCGCAGTTTTATTTTGCGCGTTGTATGAAATCAATCTCTTGTGAATAAGCGCATAAATTTGTCTCTCTTATGCTTATTTACTTTTAAGATTATTCTTCAACAGTCCTAATATATTTTTCAAGTAATCTATTTCTACCTATAATGTAATTTAAATAAATAAAATTTACTTATTATTTTATGCAATTATTTTAAACTTGTGTTAAAATCTCGAAAATATTTAGTATAATTTATACTTGTATTGCGTAATGTGTTGTATTATTTGGAATATGAGAATACTAGCACTTTAACAAAGCCATTTGCAAATGAAGCCAGTTGACAAGGGCTGGGCGAAATATGATTAGTATATCGTTATAGAGGCATCACCTTAGATCCTTAAATTAAGTTTATTGAGCAATTTTGACGGTGTTACGTCCTGTCGCTGCGACCCTCATAAAAAGTGAGGGTGGTCGGTTATATCGAGCGCGGACTCTTTCTTCGTAATACACCGCTACATTAAAATTTCAAAGTTAATTAAAAAAAAGTAGTTCGATGACATTTAGGATTTTGTAGGCGAACGTAATGCAAAACGTAATAAAACGTACAGCACGGAAAACGCGGTAAACAAAGAGAGTAAGTGGTTCGTGCTTTCCCAAACTTTTACGAGTTTAAAACTTTTTTCTCTTCTTCCGTGCCGATATTTCGTAAACAATTAGGCCGACGAACCCGACTTCTCAATGTGATTTTGATGGAGGAAATTATGGAAAATCAAATACGAGTTAAATGCGAGTTAATTGCATAACTATTTGTAATAAAAGGAGTACTATTTCTAACGATTTACTCAATTATTTATTTAAAATTTCAAATTACAGTTAAAAGTAGTTCTGATTTTTATATTTTCTTTTGTTAAAGATTTATTTATTCAATTAGGCATAAATATAATTAGATATAAAAATCGATAAGACCTAAAACTGATGTTGTTCTCTTTCATTCTTTCTCTCGCCTGGCACGCAACAAATCCAGAAACTGCGAGCAAAATATTTTTTTCTTCTATATCGAATGAGACGAAGACGAAGTGGTTTGCAGCGATCATTTCCGGCGGGTGATCGCGCTTTCGTAATTAGCCGCCCGAGAAGTAAGCGTCGCTTCTTAATTCCGCATCGATTGGCAGAACTTACCCTCCTCTCACTTCCCCGAAACCGACCGTTGGTCTCCCATCGAGGGAAATTTTTTCAGCGAGCTGCTCAGAAACGCGGAAAATCGTGAAAAATGCTTTAAATTCGAGGCGATTTGATTGATCGTGTTAATAAGAAAGTTTCCTTCCTTTCTTCGTCATCCCGCTCTTATCTCGGCGCTCGTGGAAAAGTGCGGGGTGCCTTAATCGATCGGTTACCATTGATTACGCATGATTAATGAACCTCTTGAAATATGGAAAATATAAACCCCCCGATACTAACAAAACTCCCGTGCTTTATGGTATGATACGCGGAGAAAGTAATTAATAGCGTGGAAGCTGTTTTTACCGAGGCGACCATTGTTCGCGATTTTTTGCTATCTTCATGTACTGAAAATATGGGTATTTCTTATTTTCTGGGATGTTTGGCTAAACCAAGTATACCTTTTCTGTTTGTTTCAGGTAAGAGCAACTGTTACTCGATGTTACCATCCACGTTGCGATAAACATTCGTCCTTCGCGGTCCGACTCCAGGTACAATATCTTATTATTGAAACGATATTTCAGTTTTCATTACAAACATTTATTTGTCATACTCGTATTGCGACGCGTCTTACGGCCGTATTTAGAATCGCGTTTCTGCTGAAGAACTCAAATGAAATCAGTCTTGAAACATGATACGGTTTAATAGATACGTCTTGATACTCAATTTGACACATTAGTATATCCGTTAGATTTATAATATCGATTTAATTGAGGTACTCTGATAAAGTTCGTCTTGAGACAGTCTGAAATTTTTATTTCTTGTAACTTAACACTCGGTCTTTTAAAGAAATTGGTATGGATATGTATGCTAATAGTTTTGAATTTTGTAACATTTTTTTCAAACTTGAAAAGAGAATAATTACTTACATAAAAATTTAGTGTAAAATCCAATAATTTTGAAAGCTATAAATTTGTTTTTCAAAACACGAAAAAAATTATATTCTTCAAATAACAGATTTAATAATTTTTGTAAATAAAAGAATTAATCAACCATTTAAATTATCATTAAGAATAATTTGCAAATAAAATAATTAGTTAAACAATTTGCCAATAGAATTAATATAAGTAATATACATTTGTATATCAATCAAATGAAATCAAATTCAAGAAACAATATTTCCATTTCCTCAAATGTTTTCTGAAACGAAATTAAGCTTAAACAATGCTAATCAGTTTACAAAATAAAACGTAAAATGTGCAATGATTGCTTATTGATCGAAATGCAAAGGATAGAGTATATACGATTTCATTTCATAATGTATTAAATGTTTAAGATACTAATTATTCTGTTGGTGCATGGAGTTTACGTAGTATGTAAGGTTGTGATATGTGTTNCGCTGTGTTGTCATTCTGCGCTGTGTAGTGAGATTCAGAGTAGATAGCCATATACATTATCCTTCGACACACGGTCGTGATAAATATCAGAAGATATCAAACGCTATTTTCTATAAACAATCAGCATGTGCGATTAATTAATTTTGCGATTAACGGCTATGAATGTACTGTTTATCGAAACAAGTACTTTGCATAATTTATCCAGCATTGAACAGGAAGTTGCAAATTGTTTTGCGCTAATCTAAATTGCTCGTCACTTTCGCTTTGCTTTTACAGTCATCTGAATTTCTGAATACACTCTCGCGTGATCTATCAAAATGTAGCGATTAAACCGTCCGTGTCTCAAGATGTGAAAGTTTATTTTGGGTATCTCGCCTGATGTTTTTTATTATCAGATTTATATAACGATTATATAAATACGGATATATCTTAGTTTTTTCTTTTTAAATGTAGATATAAATTTGAACATATATTCCTGATATTGATTAGAAATGGTATTCTTAAATGGCAAGAATTTTTTTAATAATTTCATCAATTTGAAACTGTGCTATTTCTTGTTTTATTCGATATCGAATTTCCTATATTTACGCCGATATGGAAAATCACAGGTTTAACAACCACATCACAAGTGGCGGAGATTGTCGATTAATAATCTATGAAATCAGCAATTTATGTTTGTACTAAGCAAAAGAAGTTTCGAAAGTTCGGTCTCGCACATTAATTATTATCGTGATAAGTTGCCAATTCTGTTCTCCCGCCGTTATTTTGCCTCAGCGCTGCCAGATAGATAAGGATTGAGAATAAATTAAAAATGAATCGCGAATTTACAATCTCCTACTTTCGTTATCTTTATTCATGGACACGTCATATATTTGTATCTGAATTTATGACGTTATATTAAATTACAATTAAACTAATATTAAATTACAATTAAATTAATAATGTATGATGTCAGAGATAAAGTAATTGCGATAAATGAGAAATTACTAAATAGAATTGCAGATGAATTTATGATGAATGATGATAATAAAAGTTTCTATAATATGAATTATTAAATATTATTATTATTATTACAAAAAACGGGGAATATTCTGAATAAGGATCATGATCGGTATACCAAGTACACTGTCGTCGCTTGAAATTTATTCAAGAAAGCCAATAAAAGAATAATGATTATTCGTTGTGGACGAAACGAATTCAGAGCCAATAAGTTTGATCGTCTTATAGAATGGTTCTCTGTGTACGCGAGCGGGCGTCTATATAATAGTTGTCCGTAATTGGCAACACAGATCTGCTCCGCTAAATTACAGACAATGCATACCTTATAATGTTGTGCGGTACCATTATACCCCGCAGTTTCCTTCCCGAGCCGCGCTATTTTGCTGCCCGTTTTCCGTTACCCGTAACAAGTCCACCAGCCTACGTAACGTCGGCATTGTCCAGAAATTTATCTCGAAGCGATCTGTATTTGAAGGTTTTCCTTTATTCTTTGTTATATTGTTTCGTTACCTTTAGCAATCGCGTTCGTTAGCCGCGGAACATCGATCCTCGGAGAGCTCGTCTCTACGAGGTATTTTCCTTGAATTGTCTTACGTCGCATTACAAATGAAAATATTAGAATTGCAAACATTACGATGAAAGCAAGCTCATTAATATCGTATGAGGTACGAGTTATGAGACATTAGCATCTCGTGAAAATGCTTGTCACAATACGCGACGGTGTTGAATTACGCTAGATCCACGACACGACGACCTTAGCGATGATTCATAACTTGAATAAGTCATCGTCTGCGAAAATCTATTAAAACGTTTATTAAATTTCTGTGTTTAAGAAACGGCATCTCTTCATGTTTAAAAATGAGCATTTGCTATTGTAATAGTATGTCGCGGCGTATATAATACACGGTCACGTGAGACTGAAGCACGTGAGAATTTGCAGGAGCTAGAAGTTTATGGTATTGATGTCATAAAGAAAGCAACAAATGAGTCATTCCGCAGCAAATACGAGCCCCTCGAATCGCATCAATTCTCGATCGTACCTTCAGAACACACTCTCGGTCGCCTTCAACTAAAGTCGATCTAAAATTTAGGTTCGCACCGCGCGCGGACGTTGGGGGAGGGGTCCGTTGAGGGTGGACCCTTTTACCGGGGGCAAACACAAAATGCATTATTTATTGCCCGTAGCGGCTGGCAATTCATCGAATTCCCGCTAAAAGCAAAAGAGTTGAGGTCGAGGGTTGGCACTCGTGCAACGCGAGGTGCGTTTATCGGAAACGGTCGCGCGAGGGTGGGGCTAAGTGGCACCTTTTTTCTTTTCCACCCCTTTGCACATACTCACGTGTGTGCACGCATTCTCTCACGCGACTGAAAACTTCCCATCTCTTCTTGTATTGATACCTTCGTGCGCGAATGTACATTTTTTTTTGCTCTCTCTGCGTCTTGTACATCTAGAAAATTACTCATTCGGCACAATGCTATTTTACCGCGGAGAGTTTTAAAAAACAATAAAGTGTAGACAAGCGAAAGAGGAAAATGGAAATAAAGAGCTTTGAATTCTTTTCAAGAATATTTGGAATTTTTCTAACAACCTTTCTGTGTTTCTAAATTGTTTCTGTATTATTGTACAACTTTCATACTTTCATAAAAATCTATGTTCAAACTTAATTTCATTTTTCTTGGAAAATTGTTTCTCTTTTATTAAGTTTTAAAAAAAATCATTCAAGTCAATATTCGCATTTTATGAATCGTTTCCTCGTAACACCGGTTGTCTATTAAAAATTTATAATGTAATACATGTATTAACACTATAATACTTTCTTTTAAATTTTGTAAAATCTGTATGTGCTATCAATTAGGAATAAATAGGTCTTGTGTTTCAAAATTAAATTGCAAAGCCAAAGAATGACTTTCTTACCCTTCTACTCTCAACGAGATCAATACTCATACTGTGTGTACAGTCCTACGCTTTCGCGTCCTGCATTTCTTCTCTCGAAAACGAATCATCCGTAAGTTTTCACGGCACTAATTGCCAAGGCAAGGAACGAAATTCATCGGTGCCGTTAAAGGGTGCCGCGAGGGGATGCACAAAGTGAATCGAATAAACGCCCGATCCGGATTGCCAGTTCTTCTCTTTCGTTCCCTTCTCTCTTCTTTCTCTCTCTCTCTCTCTCTTTCTTATTTCTCCTTCCATCTTCTCTCTCTCCTCCGCCCCGTGATTTATGTTAATGTTTTTGTCTCGGAGGCGAGATACACCAAAAGGCGATTCGATTCGCACGGGCGCGGCACCCCCGTCTCCCCCTGTAGTTCTCGCTACGGCGCGGATTAACTTAACTGCTTTAAGACGGCAATAAAGGTCGTCGACGCGATTTAACCGGTTCCCTTTTACTGCGGCACCGATGCCCCAACGCCCGGAACGTTAAACCAATGTCTAGGCTGCATATTGACGGTAATGGGAAAAGTTCGGGCTTTCGGTATCTGACTTTGCGCGGGGGTGCGTCGATCAATCAATCGGACCGCGCGGCTTTCTCCTCCCTTCCCCTAAAATCTCGCATAATAACCCTTTCTTTCTTGTTCCGACTTTTTCCTTCCGTTTGTCCAACGACTTCTCGTTGGTATTTTAAAGCTTTTCATCGCACAATCGTGACAGACTCGTGCAAAGATGATTGGAGCATAAGTAGTTCGATCAAGTTTCGAGATGTTGGCACGACAAAATAAAACGTGACGACTTTTTATTGAGTAATGTCAAACATCTTGTATAACAAAACAACATTCTGATTCAAAATATTTTATTTATGATATAAATTTTATATTTTAAATGTTTATTTTCAAGCGATATCTGCTCGAAATAAATTTAGATTTATATAATAAAGATTTAAATAATAAATACGTTATTATAAATATTATATGAGAAATAATTCAAAATTGCAAAATATGCATTTTGCTCAAGAGTTTGTCATAATCATAAATCGTACATTTTTATATACGATTTCTAAAATCTAAAATAACTTTTGATTTTTAAAGTGAAAAATGCAAGCCATCGATCATTATCCACTCGTTTTCTTCCAATCAAATATCGAAATAAACTTAATTTTAAATCAATTTCGCAACCAAGTTAATTTTAAATAAACACAGTCAAGCATGTTGATTTGATAATAAATTTTTGTATAAGTAGTAGATTCTTTATGAATTTTATTAAAAAGATAATAATGATATACTTGAGTAAGATGCCTTCTAGAAGGAAAGGTTCCTTGTACTGCCGACAACAGTTGACAACCTGCGATTCTCGTAAACGCCACGGATTACAATCCGCGACAAGTCGGTGTAGTGTGCTGCTATCGAATCACTCTCATGGAAAGCGTGAAGGAGGGTGGCGGATGCGCGCCCCGATAGTCCGTATATCGCATAATAACCGCCCTTCGGACTTAACCACGGCCCGCGAAAGGACCGTTCTCTCCGGGCTAAATCGCTGCGTAAACGCCTCGGTATATGGATCGCCATGGATTTCGTTTCGGAATTGGCGCGAGCGAGTGAGACTCTGTAGATAAGGTAATCCGAACCTCGAAAACTCGTCGAGACTCCGAAAATATCCCTGCGTACCGGATACCGCATACCTGCCGGAAGTCGAAAGACTTCCGAACGGTTAAATCCTCTCGTGGCGAAGAGCAGAGAACATAGCGAGATTAAAAATTTTCTTGATAAATATTAATGATATATTATGTGTTTTATAATATTGTCCGATAATTCGATGAATTATTTATCATGAATTTGAATTGCATTTTCTAATAATAACTTCCAATATATTATGTAAATTATATTTCTATAATTGTAAAGAGAAACTTGATTGACATTTTTGTGTTTCATTAAGTTGGCTAACACAATATAAATCGGTTACGTATTCGTTTGAATAATAAAAGGCAAAGAAATGTATCTCAATATATCATCCAGTTGTCATCTTATCGCATTTTATATTTCGCCGCTAACAGCAACCAGCAACGGTTCAAAGGACAATCCAAACATTATTACGTAAGATGTAATGTATATATAGAAGAAATGCGTTATAAATAATTATTAAATTATACATTTGTGAAATCTGCAAGCGTATTTGGTTTAGAAAGATATAACAATAACTTAAAAAATACTTGTCACACCAAAAAATTGATATGCACGATTCGTAACGGGCTCTTCTACTTTTTAATTAAACTTAATATCAATTTTTTAAAAATTATTCTGCATTAATAAAAATATTAATCATATAAAATCATAGAACGTGATGTCGTTAAACAAAATGACAATAAAACCATAAGAAAGTAATAATATAATTTTATAATTTTATATTTTCCAAAAAAGTCGCGATTATCACGATTTCTGACGAGTATCACGATACGTAATGTGTTACAACGGACAGTGGTTTAGAAACGAAATTAACATGTGGCGAGTGACAGAGAGTTCCCACGTGTATCATCGTATAATTCTTTTCCAAGGATAACGACCCGTACTTTCCTTGGCGGCGATGGCGGCGAGCGAGAAGTGACGGAAAAGGGGATTCCCTCGTACCTTATGCAATTAACTCGCTATTAACGGAGCAGACGTTGAGCAGGAGGCCCGCCGTTACGAAAGTATAGCCCGCTGTACGTGATTAAAGCGGGAATTCGTTACACCGGCGTGGCCGCGTCGATAAGATTAATTGATAAATGGTTGAATCGATCGGCGCCGTTGTAGTTTCGTTCTCGGCGGCTCGACGGCGGTGGGACCTCGCTATGCCACGCCGGCCGGCAAGATAAATATCTCGTCGCGATGCGGTAACCGCGTAATCGAGTTAATTTCGGCACACGTAACTCCGCGCGGCGAGATTATCATTATCGCGAGGATATCGGTCATTAGCATACGTCTCCCACGATAACCTTGCGAGAGACTTTGCCGAACAAAGTCAAAGGAATCGGGAGAGTAGTCTTTTTTTTCGTGGCTTCCACGTGTGCGTTACTCTCCTCTCTTATATTTTTAATCTTTCGCGATTTTCTTTAATCTTATTTATTTAAAATATCGAAGCGATTATTGCATAATTATTAGCGAGTTTTTTTGAATAATCAACTTTGATTTAGTTTATTTTTTTAATTTAATTTAACTTAATTGACATTTATGTGCGCTTATTAAGAGCTTTTATCGTTAATGAGTTACCAAGCAAGATGAGTTACCAATCGAGAACTTCTTTAAGTCACACTTTGAATTTGAAACAATAAAAATTACATTGTATTACAAGTTTAAACATTAATGAGCTTTGTACTTTCTTAATTTTTCTTTCAGCTTACTCTTTTGCTTACAGTAACTATTAAAGTCGATTAACTTCCGGCTATTTTACATTGATGAATCGTAGTCAACATTAATTGCTGTGATATAAATATAGAAATAATTATTTACTTAATGTTAATCACAAGTAACATCCCAGCAAACACAATGTAACTGTTATATAACACGTATGTTACATAAGTTACATTGTTGAGTAGGAAATTACAACTTACATGCAACATTGTGTTTGCTGGGATCGAGAACTTCTTTCACTTCTTACACTTTAAATTTTGAATATTATACAAATACTGGACGTAATTGTATATTACTATTTTATTACAATATAATAGTGTGTGTATAAATGCAGCATCGAATAAAGTTTTAATTAGCAAAATTTCTCGTGCGTGTGCATTTTGCGTACACGCGAGGAACTCATACGTTGATAGATTTACGCGCTTCTCTGAAAAAAAAAAAATCCAAGCGAACATTCTTTTTTCGGACCATGCATCTTTGTACAGACTGTCATCAGTTTGAGTAGGAAAACATTTGCTTCGTGAAGTTTCCGCGAAGCGTCGAGGAAAATGTGCGTTAACGCAAGATGAAGTAAATAAACCATGTGGGCAGAGGCATCAAGCGGCTGCTCGCCGCCGTGGATGAGACATCTCATCGATGGTGGGGCAAAAAGTGACGGCGAGGGCAAGGCAAATGTGTATAGTCTGCATAGGTTCAGCGCGATCTACGTGTTCGAACACAGCCACGCTAAAGCCGCGGTGATGCCGCTGTTCGGAGAACAAGAAGGCGCGTTAGATGAGACTCACGTCGATTCCATAGGGAGAAGATTCCCGTTTCGAAGTTACGACAGTAGTAGTAGTAGTAGTGGGTGACAGGTTGCTACCACACCCGGATGATGCAACATTGTCCTATTACTACTTCTCGAGTTCAAGTAAAAGGAATGTTAACTGTTAGAAAGTATGTATTCAACGCGCCGTAACGTTGTAGTTTGCATTCATTCACGTCTAGATTGTGAGAGATTACGTCTAGATTTGTGTTGAACAGTTGCTAGCTGCTTTGACAACTAATTAACATTTACCATGAATTTACAAAAGATAGATATTTTAAATAGAACTTTACTTAAGAATTTTATTTAACAAAGCCGAGCGCACCTTATTGTTAGTTTAACCGTGGATCGATTATTGTGTATCGATAATACAATTCATCGCACTGTCAAAAATCACTCGGAGGAGTATATGTCGGTGGGGCATCGACTAAAAATTGCGTCGCACTCGATCGGATGAATCATAGTTAATTACGACAGATCGATCCGCGCTCTCCCGAGTACCGTTTGAAGGATTGCCGAGAGTCGAGAACGTAGACGCGCCGTGAAGACATCATCCGCGCGAGTGTCTAATCATCGCCAGGCTGACACTAAGGAGCCGCGGCGCGAGGTGCGAAGAGGAAAGTCAAGGCATTCATACGGCACTGTCACACTCGGCGAACGCAGAAATCGTGAAGCGAGTGAGACCGACCGAAGGCAGCGGACCATGGCGATTCGTGGGAGGAGGTTAAAGTCCGCTTTACAGCGAATTCCGCGCCTCATCAGCATCGTCGATC
The DNA here is from genome assembly GCA_021460005.1 of Tetramorium alpestre. Lineage (NCBI taxonomy): Eukaryota > Metazoa > Arthropoda > Insecta > Hymenoptera > Formicidae > Tetramorium > Tetramorium alpestre. The sequence continues at coordinate 3,469,212 of JAJVSH010000001.1, forward strand.
GACCGTTTTCCGTTTGCGATCAGACAAACGGCCGGAACTTAAATGAGAACGTTGTAGAAAGCACGCAACTGCGACCGCCGCGTGATTTTTAATCATCGATAGCAGCGAGTTAGTTTATCTCTCAGTTTATGAATATGATATTCACATGAATTATATCTGATTATATAAAAGCGTTGGAAAAATAAAGTGCTGTAATTTTTTTACAATTATCGCAAGATTAATATCGATCAATTTATTATTAAATCATTTTAACATGCAAAAATATTACATACGTTAATTTTATCATTTCTAGACGCACATGTGATATGCGATACAAATAAATGATGAATATTATGAAGAATAAAGCATGTAAAATAATATTCTTGTTCTATACGATGGAAATTATTAACAAAATAAAAATAATAAATAACATATTGTATTATATATTTGAAGAGTAAAATATAATACTTGTATAATTCTCTCTAAAAAAAAAAGTTAATATTGTCGCTAAATAGAGCGCAAATCGTAGAAATTAAAATAATCGGTTGAAATAAAAAAGTTACGCTCCACTTAATGACGATCACTTTAACGACCTTGGAATGTTGGTCATTAATTTTATTAGACCGTTTCATATTATATCGCTCATTTTGCTTTGATAATGCATAAATAATGGATAATCTTACCTATGTCTAATTATAATCATCGTGAGAATCTTAATCAATCAACTGTCGTTCTATGTCTTTCATTTTTCGCATATATGGTTTTAAAAGGGACTTTTATTCGTTGATATAAAAACCAAAGTGCGACTCGTGATTGTGCAATGAGTCAAGGGAAAATCATGTCATATTTTTAAAAATTGACGCAGGTTAAAGTGCGAACCAAAACTCTAAAATATCAAAATAATTTAAACTATGTAGTAGATTTAAAATTATGAAAAATGATTTAATTCGCAAAGAGTAGGCTTAATGGTAGCTTTTGACAAACAATACTCATTTGATATCGAAATTTTTTGACTGTCTACTTATTTTTCTTGACTGAAAACGCCGAGATGTTTTCGCTGATACCAGGAACTTATTGACAACGATCGTATCAATAGAAATCACGCAAGTGTATTACGTAACCGATAAAATAGCTACAAAGCAAATAGCAAACAAATAGGATATCGGCAATTTGCGCATGCTAAATGATTCTCTCGTCGCGTGCTGGTTTAATGAGTGTATGTCGCATAATTTTTTTACCGAGTTGCGACCTCAATAAATGCTGGCGAGCGCGACGGACGCCTCTCTCTAATACGACGATCTATTAATATCACAGATATCTCTCACATTAGTTTCACAGATATAAACAACGTGTTTCATACGTTGTCAACTTGATAATATAAGCGCACGCAGTGGCACGCGCCGCTTCAAGTCGCGAGCGCTCAATGAGAAGGAAATTTTCGTCACGCAAACTTGACTATCGCCAGCCGAACGTGAGAAGCGAATGATTTCCTAAGACGAAAATGTATATTTTACTGATTAAGTAACGCAGCTTGGCTTAAATAACAAGCAAATATTACATAATTATGATCGATTGAATCATGTTCATTAAATGCTGAGTATCTTGATACTCACAATCAGCATTAGATTATTATTATTATTACTTTACTATAATAATTTATTTATAACAACGCATAAGAAAATATATTATAATAAAATACATAATCGAACAGTTGAACAAGATAGCATTAAATCATATTATTTTAATTGTGTTAAATTTAAACACAATATTTTATTTTTAAAAAAGAAAAATAAATATACAAAAAATATATATATATAATTTAAAGATGCTAATAATAGACATAAGTTTAACTGATAATAACTAATAACAATTAAGCTTACGATTACGATCTCAAGATTGTAATTTGAACATAAGATTGGAACAAATATATTTTTTTTCTCATATTAGTCCTAATTTTTTATATGTCTGTATATGTTGATATGAGTTATTTTGTATCAACCGTCGCATTGAATATTTAAATATTCTCTATTTTGTACGGTACCAGCACGATAAAATTTTTCTCTTTCTGTCTTCAATTTTTCAAACTCATCAAGTAATCCACATTTAAATTTATATTTCTTTTTTATGTGAGACAAATAACGTTTTATATGCGCAGCAATATATACATGTAACAAATTTATTCGTCTTGTGCATATGTATACTTCAAAAAAGTTATGCGATATTTAGAACTTGTCTGGGCGCGCGCGTAACTACTGCGAGGTCGACGTACGTAACTACTCATTAATTGGCATAACTATTGCAAAGAACTGCATTGCGACTTTATCTACCTATCGTTTAGTAATTATAAAATTTGCAGGAATCTATCTTGACATCGTTTTGCGCACATATACACATATGTACGCGTCGTATTTATATTTTATTTCAATTGGGACATTGCCGTACTAATGCTACTGTCCCAGTCGCGTTACAATATATCGTTTAATGAGAAATATATACATAAATGTATATTTGAATTGTAAAAATTTACATTGGCTACTATAAACTTAAACGGATATTTGAGAAAGCATTTGTAATTTGGATTCTTAACCAGATAACATTTAATGGTTCAGCTTTCTAGATTGCTCACAAAACGAGCGACATATATTATCGTTTCTACGTTTCACGGGTTTTTATTATTGTATTTGGGTATTTTGCACACCGTTACATTTGCTGTGGATATTAGCAAAGCAATGTGTTATAGCAATCACATATATGTATACATATATAATAACACAATTAATGCACAGCTATGCTAATGTCCATAGAAATGTGGAACTGCGACATGTTAAATATTTAGATACAATAATAAAGAGCCGTGAAACGTAGAAGTGATTCGCTTATTTTTTGTTGAGTAACATATAATTCATCAAAACATTTAGCAAAGAAGCTCTCGCAGAATTACTAAAATAACATCTAACGATTCTGAAATAAAAAAATACATGAATGCAGTTGTTTTTATTAGCTAAATCAACTATGTCTAGTCTTGTATATATGTATAAGTCGTATCTATTTGGTTGACATTCCCTGATATATCCCTGATATTCGCGAAATAAACAACAAATGCTGAACAGTCAGAATTGATAAATCGGTTTTTATATTATATTATCAACTTGAAGTTGCAAGAATAAAACTTAAATAATCACGGTATATTTCGAGTAGAGGGATTAAAATACTCTTTGCAACTTTGTGCGTCACGAGATAAAAAAAGTGATAATTGCTTTGGAATATTGGATATGGAATTGTAGACAATGCCGTTCTCACAGTAAAGAATAACTATGATAGAATGTACATTCCATTAGTCGCTTCTCCCTTTCAATCCGAATCAAATGTTATCGACAGATGGAATTTAAGACTCGCAATATTGCGATTAAAAAGTAGTAGACGTCATATCGCAATTCTTCTACGGTCACAGTATTTTTCCTCTGAGAACACAAATACTCCAGAGGATTATCTAATTAGTGATTCAAACGAAGATCGTGCAACTCCTCACCAAGACACATTCATTTTTCGGGGATATCGATAATTTTATCAGCCCGGCGGTGTAAAACGGGCTTTATTCGGCATCGCGAATACTCGGTATCGTGACAGAAAGAGAGAAAGAATGAGAGAGACAGACAGAAGAGGGGGGGGGAGAGCAGACAAAGAGAAAGAGAGAGGGAGAAGACCGTCAATGACACTGACGAAGAAGGAGAATGATAGAGCGCGGAGGAGAGGGAATTGCGCGGTGCCAGGCCGCGAGAGGGGTGGAAGCCGCGGACCAACGCGGCGGCCTGGGAGGGGGGAGGGGGGGCGGAAAACGCGTAAACAGAGAGTCAACATGTAAACAGGCCACTCGCGAGACAAACAACGTGGGGGCCGCGGGCTGTTCGCCGCCGAACGAGGCAGGCAGGCAGGCAGGCAGGCAGGCAGGCAGGAAGGAGGCAGGAGTCAGGCAGCCAGGCAGACAGGCAAGCAGGCTCGTGTACGTTCACTCGGTCGCGCTGCGCGCTCCGTTTTCCGTGCGCGTCCGCACCGACAATTCGGAGTAACGCGTCGCGTCGCGTCGCGTCGCGTCACGTCGCGTTGCGTCTCTCTCTCTCGCGCTCTTTCTTCCGCGTGTTCGACTTATCAAATCGCGCGCGCCGCGCTTCGAGCGGGGATCGCTCGTCGGGCCGATTGTACCTGCGCCGGGGCCTTCGTGCGGCTGCGGCCACGGCGGCGGTTCGAAAACCCGCCGAAATTCGGAAGCGAAAGAGAGAGAGACGGCGTCCGTGGATCGGGACCGCTCGGCCACGGCTCGACGGTCAATTCGCTTCGGCCAATTTCGCCGGTGTCGGGAAGGAGTGAGAGGAAGTATGGGGGACACGCGAGAGAGAAGAGGAGAGGAAGAGGAACAGTGCTTTTGTTGATAAAACGTTGCGCACGTGAGTTTCTGTCGCGCCGCGATGAAAAGTGTCAGCACGCGCGCGCGTCCCGACAGTCAATTCGTGTAATCGGTAATTAGATTGTGTGCATCAATGACTCGTTTGCCTAATTGAGCATCCTGAGATGACGATCACGCGAGTGTCAGTGCAATAACAACTTTATGATAGCGCGATGGTCCTCCAGACGAGGATGTAAGAAAAACACGGGCAATTGGATATTGCATAAAAGTGTGACAAACTAAGTTTTTTTCTAGTCAGACATAAATTATGATGACACTTTGCATTAGAGTGTATGATAATGAATAATTGCAGGCCAGACGTCGTTAGTTGTTTAAAAAGCATTTCTCCTCGATATACAATTTAGTTCCTGTTTAATTTGCACTCTCCGCTCCTGCTACAACATGCAATGCAATTTACCAACAATCTTTTTACTTCGATAAATTTTCACGCTGATTTTAAACGCAATAAAAAAAACGCAAAATGATTCTGATATAAAATAACCAGTCATTGAAACAAACTAACATAAATTGTAGAAATTTGCATTGTTTCCAACTCCATAGATTTTCGAGGAGATCTTCGAACTGTGTGTTAAGTAATTTTTCAATGCGGAAATTTAAAATACGGCGAACATTAATTTTTAGACTGCGATATTTTATAACACACCAAGTTGTTAAATAACGACAGTCACGGTGCGTTAACAAAGTGCAATAATGTGAACGTTGTAAAGCGAAGGATTCGCAGTAATGAGCATTAAATGAATTTGTAATTATTTAGTGCGGCAGTGACACGTTGCGTTACGCGTCGTTTGTGCGCGGGAAGAGTGATTATACAGTAGTGAGGAATACGCATTTCCGCGAAGGCTCTCTGAGAGAGATGCAGGTTTTCCGGGAAAAATAATCGTCCGTTTTGCACGTTTCATATAAATCGGTAAGTGTATTTTGCATAAACTATCTATCGTTTCGATATAATCGAAATTACGATTCAAGCGGAATTACAATAATTACTCGAAAGATCTAGATAAACGTCAAAATGCACGATTTATTGATTCCAATATAATCGCTATTGGCCGCGCGCTCGTAGATTACGTACAACGCTAGTATTAAATAGGAAAATACGCAAATTGCTATAATATAGGAATAATCTGTTGATTTGAGTCTTGCTGATTTTTCGCACTGAGAGATTTAATATCGACCGGACTGCAAACTATCGTCGATGCTCAGGGCGATTTCTCTCGTTGCAAATATGTTGCCGAATAGCCCGCCAATATAGTCGATGCCAAAAGGTTACGATCAGCATGCGTGTTTTGATGGATCGATTTTGTTGACGAGCATGCTGCACGCGGCAACTACATTTCGCGCGCTTTGCGCCAAAAATTTTATAAACCGTTTCATTTAAAATCATGATTATCGCTCATAAATAAATATTTAAGACGGCACAATGTTAACTCTGAAAAGGGAACTTTGGGTTAATTATATTTAGAGAGAGATTAAAGTATTATTTATCAGGCTACTTATTTTAAGTAATCATCAATACCGCGATTATTTCTCTTGTATGTCGAACGCTACAATGTAATTTATTTGGAATGGAACAAGATAATTGATAAGCTATCTATAGTGGTTCACAGTGTAACCGTCACAAGCGAAACTGTGCTATTTGCTTCCGGTTTAATCAATAAAACATACGAAGGCCATGATTATGCGAAACTTGCTCTTTCGCGTCAAGTCATCGCAATGCGTAATCGCACCGAAATTTGCGCTACCCAGCAACGCACGTTGTAACGCGGCGGCCGCAAATTTCGTTATCGAGAACCTGATTATCGCGACACGAGGAAATCAGAAGTGATAATGTTTCTTACGGCAGCTCGGCGACGACGACGACGTGTCGAGAAAATGGAAATCGCTGTTAACGTGGCGAGTAACCTAACGGAAGAATTATCCGTACGTATTGGCGGCCACTCGCGTGAATCATTATCTTCTTGCGGCAGGCCGTGTGAGTGAGCAATCGTTACTTGCGGCTTTTATTAAGATTTATGAGACGCTATATACGCACACGTTCTCTAATTGCTCGCTCGCGCGAGCGCCTTTTAAGAAAACTCCTCGGCACGTCCATTATCCGCTCATTATCATGACTACGCTGCGCTCATAAATCGTCGAACCCGCAAACACCTTTCCGGGTATCCTAAATTTAAGAGCGGCCAATTAATTATGCGAGGAACAGCTCCTCTGGCCATCGCCTGTCCGTCTGCCAATTCGTACCGTCCGATTCGCGTGAATCTACCGGTACCGCGGTCGCGTTGCGCCGCGCCGCGCCTAAACTGGAGCGCGGGAAGAAAGTGTCGAATGGAGCAGAAACGTTATTCCCAGATAAGAATATCTGATTAATGCAAGCCAGCTATTTCTTAGAAATAATTGCTGTTTCTGGCAACAGAGATTGATGGTATGATAGCTCGCTCCATTTTTTAAAACTTTTAGAAGCGAATAAATACAAATTTCATTCTTTCGGTTGACCTTAATAATCCGGACAATCCCGATAAAGCACGCTCAAACTACATTGCGCTGAATTTTGTAGTTATTTATTTACCTGAGAGTTTATAATTGAGAATTTCGTTTTGAACTTCTCAGTTTTGTTGCTCTTAATATCTCAAGTATTTAAAAATAATTTTACGTATTTATAATATAAATCAGCACAATTACTGGGACATTTGACAAAAAAGAATTCCTCTGATAAAAATAACAGATGACGATTATTATTTCTAGATTAATAATTGTTGATTAAATTATTATATAAACAGCCATTTACTCTGTGGTACTTTTAACGGTATACGCTGGAATGGGCATTTTCTATTCCGCGTGTTCTCGCGCCGTTTATGGAATCTAGACTGCAGCAACACGTGGAACATGTGCGTACGCACGTGCACGATGTATGACAGTTTAATCAATTGGAGTTCGATGGACGTTGTCGACCGTTTGATTCGAGAGTATTAGAAGAAACGTTTAATTGGTCGGTTCGGAACGAATGCTTGAATCTCCTTTAAAAGTCTTCAATCACTCTTTTGCCTTCCATAAGAAAACATATGTTAACACACGGGTCAGAGGTTGAATGCAATTGTGAAATCGATGCATTGAGCAAAGAAAATTCTTGCATAGAAATTATTGCGTAAGATAAATTGAGCCTAATCTTAGTCGTGACAGCAAAAATCGGTTATATAATTAGATAATGCACAATAATTATGGTTTTGCGTAGTCATGAGCAGTTAATTTGAAATAGAACAAAGTAATTGCAAATACTTGGGAATTTTGTAATGATTAAATTGTTCTCCTCTGGTATTTCCGTTAGGCTAAAATAGTTTCACGTAACGAATCTTTAAATTTCGTCAATAATATATGAAATGGGATAAATAATGGTAAAATCGGTATAAATAAATTTCAAACATGTTTTGATTAAATTATTTTCTTCTTCTTCTTCTTCTTCTTCCTTTTTACATAGGATCGTGTTCTGTCATTTCTGATTTATCATGCCTCTTGCGAGGCTGAGCAATCAGTTCTATGAGCAATTGATATTTTTTTTACAGTAGATTGTTAGTTTTTCTCACTAATCTTCCTCCTTTTGCAAACGGGCTTAGGCGGAGAGTGAAAATTTATTTTAATTGAATATAACGAGCAAGAAAAAAATCGAAGCATAAAGAAAAATGTTAAGTCCGAGAAAACTAAGGAAAAATTGAAAGAATTGGAATAGTGTAGGTACAAACAAGCGTCATTACACAATAGATTTATACAGCAGAAAATATACGCAACACTCTCTTATTGCAGCATTAAAAGATTCGAAAACTCGCGCACACTTATTCCTCTTCATGTGATATTGATGTTTAATAAACTATTGCGGGACTGTTTAATAACGCTTTAACTATCGATCCCGCCGCGTCAGCCGGATCGATCTCCGGCGAGAGTTTCGATTCAAGCGCAATGGGAGAAAACGTTTAATTGGATCGGTCGTCGATTTGATCTCGTTGATCGAATCTGAACAGTTTAACGATTCGTGCCAGACGATTAATCGGCGAAATTCGTGCCTGCAGTCTTGTCTGGAAACGCGAAGCCCGCAAATTGTCCGTAATTATTTATTGTACCAACGTCCATACACAGGGTCAAACATTCAAACGTCAAATTAAAACTGTTACTTCTCAATCGTGATCAATCTTTGTGAAAGACAGTTATTGTTCGTTGGGAATGATTCAAACGGATTAACACATTAGCGTTGAATAATAAATATTAGGAAAGAAGAGGCAAAGTATCCATTTTCGCGATTTATTGTCGTTATGCTTGTGATTAATTGTAATTATCTCTAACGAAATTAAACGGATTCTTTTACTGTTTCCGTATTTTACCAAAGCGCTTTGATACAAAGTGAATGTTTATTGTTTTTAATTTTTCTAACAGACGAATTTGCTCATATTTAATAAATTGAGAAAACAATTTTTTATATTTAATTTATTATTAGAATGATTAAAATTTCGTACAGTTTGCCGCTAGTCGTATAGAATTGATTGCATCATGACGCGCCTAAAGTCGAAATTGCCTTAAAGATATTTGCTATGATAAGTATTAGAGAACGATAGTGCTGATAGATAATAATTTTCAAATAAACAAACACGTAGCACGTAAAATGTTGACGCGTACGATTCTTCGTGTTAACAGAACTAAGATTACTTAAAGTAGATTTCTATTAGTTGCTCCGAGTTACGATCGTTTTATAGCCGAAGATAAGAAGTTAATCTTATTTTGTTTATAGCCGTGTGTCATGTAATTTTACGGCGGAGTTCGTATTGCCTTAGAATAACACGTGTGTCGTGGAATAATAACGTGGAATTTTCTGATAATGAGTACGCAAGGCACGAAAAACAATAAAATATGTGTATTGTAATAAAATGAGAGTATAATAGAATGTCCTATTTATATAAGTAACGATTATGCGCGGAAATAATATGTTCATGTATGTTCAATGCGTTCTTACACTCGAACAAACTGGAGCGGGTTTTCCCGCTTTTTCAGCCTTGCATTGTTGCGATATCTCATACATACGTCGCTCAGTCTGTACTTTCAGACCTTCGCGGGGAGTAGGATGCATTAAAAAGTGCTTGCGAGCAGCAACGAGTAAACAGATGGTTATTTATAGCCAAGCTGTGCGTCAACTAGTAAGGTGAAGCGAATAACGGGGAAAACCGCGAGACTGCGCCGTGCGCATTCAAAACTCTGTCACGGAGTTGAGGAATTGCTCGTCGTTTCTCGCAATTATTTCTTGAATTAGCTGGATTGCGGAATGATTGGGCCCATTCGCATGCAAAATAAAATTGCTTCCATCATACACGCGGAGCGTTTCGTACGCGTTCATCTCTCCTGCCGGTTCCCGTTAAACTTCATTACTTTCTTACCTCGATAAGCATCAAGCATTAGCTCACAATACATGAAATGTTGGAATTTGTTTCCTTGTTGGAATTATATTGCAACGCTCACCGGAGGGGATCTGTGTCTCGCTCTTCACGTATAATCGATGCATTAAAGCAAATTATTTTACCGCAGCATTACATTCGTAACTCTGTCGCGGAATTTCAAAAATCCTGCGCACAATCTACGGAATTAAAGAACCTATTTACTCTTGGATTCTTCAACCTACAGACATTCTTTAGTTACTCTTTTAATATTTCTACGTTTTTTACGATAATTTTTTAATTTACTTGAAGAAATTAAAATGTATAATAAAGGTCAAATAAGTAAGTAAAATTATCTTTTAATATTTCATCATCCACTGACATGCTTCGTCAACGAATTATTGTGATAGCGATGCAAATGTGCTCTCAAGTTTGAAATTTTTTAATTATCTTCCTCTTGCAAGACCAGCTTATATAATTACTGACGTAAAAAATTTTGATAAAATATTTTAAACTGTTGCGAGTACAAAGAGAAGAAGAAAATTTTTGCCGTTTAATATCCAAGAGAATAATAACGGTTGACATTAACACAACAATATCATTTCCTTGTAATGTTTAACATAAAAATGATAAGCTGTTTAAGGAAATATAGTGATAATCATTTCTAATAAAACAACTATCTCCGGCCAATATCGAATACACAAAAATACATAATAAAATTCTAATAATAATAGTAATAATGTATACTCATTCCAATGATGCCTCCAAGCTTAAAGCACCATAAATGGAAAATAGCTGTGTACAATGGCAAGATTGCAAGAAGGTAATAAAGTTATAAGGATAAATTTAAACGTACGAATGGAAATGAAAGATGACATGAAGATATTCGAGTAAACTATTGACGCACACAACACATTATAATCGTTGTTGAACAACCGCAAAAACTTTCTTCAATGCCGCAATTGCTGCAACATGTCGGCATTTTGCATCTTTCTGCAATATACTGCGTCAGCTGCAAGTGCATTTACCAGTGTAACAAATTTGCTAAATTACCATCTTGAATTGTTTGCCGAGGACGGAGGTATACGTTGCTGTTAGCCGCCGTATAGCGTACTTCACTCACTACTAATGGCAGTAATAAAGTTTAAAAACGTCGACGACACATTAGACTTACGCTGTCATGCCTATCCTTATTCCGTATTTCTGTGCGTGCGATTATTTGACGAGTTGCAGACAGACGTAACAAGTTGACAAGTAGAATTGTTTTTATTTGCTGCAGGGGAAATATCGATATGCATTTCCGTCGTAATGTGTCTGCTATTAATTATTAGCGATATATCGCGTTAGAAATAACAAAGACATTAAACAAAATTGATTCCTTATCCTGTATTTTATCTGACGCAAATTGATTTTATTAAACACCTCGCATATATACATATATCGCTAACATACGTGCTACTCTTTAATAAATATAATCTCTATTGAAAAGCTCGCGGAAAAAAAGGTTAATACCGCGTGAAACCTCAATATGTCCTGTTTAACGGCGACTTCCATGTCGCGCGCGTCAAGAGACACGTTTATGCAAATTCGACAGGAGGTATTGTCACTCGGTGAAGAGCAAAAAAAATGCACGCATCAGCCGAACAAAAGCCCGTTGCAGCGACAACGGCGCAAACAGCATCGGGCAAACAACTGATACAGGCGCGGAATAAAGAGAGACGGCCGTTTAAAGATTTCATTGAACTGCCACGATAATGGACGCCGCATACACACAACGCCCGTGGCGGCGCGCCATGCCATGCCACGCCACGCCACGCCACGCCAAGCCATGCGGTTCGTATTATCAAAAGAAACTATTGTCGGGCCGTTGTTAACAATGCGTTGTTATTAAAGCGTGTCCCCGCGACGGCGCGCGCGGATACTTGGTGCCGCATCGATATTGTGTCGTCGGGAAATCGCGCGTGCACACATTGCGCCGGGATTCAAGAGAGAGAGACGCGTTCTCGCCTTCGCGCGCCACGGTTCATTTTCCGCGCTTGACCTTGACTTGACCTTGCTCCCTCAGCTGGCGGTCCGGCCGCCCGCGCGCGGCAATCAGCTGTTCGAGGTTCACCGAATGGCACCTGCGGCTAGCCGCGATCTCTCGCCTCGCCAAGGCCGCGAAAAATCGTATTTTCGCGGATTCGATCGTACGGCATGGTACGCGCGCAGCGAAATCCGCGATGTTGTCTCGCGATCGTGGGATTAGCGCAGCTGTCGGCCGCTCCGTGATGCGGCGAAGGCTATTTTTGTGCTAACTAGCTTGGATTAGAAGTTTGACGTTTGATCGCCGACAGTTCCGATAGTTACCGAATTTTCAAAGGACTATTTTCGGAGGGCCTGATTGACCTGAATGGACCCCTAAGTAAAATGCTGTTCGTAAAGGTTCGTAGATTCTATAATTGTTTCGATGTTACTATTAATACTTGATTAATTTCGCTTAGATTGTCTTAATGAAAAAAGATTTTGTTAACTCTTATCGTTTTACCGCTTCTTTTCATATTTCGTGCAAACGCACTTGATGCGCAATCAGAGCAAAATTTTGAATTTCAATTTCATATTTTACATTCAAAATTAGCAAAATTTTTCATTCATTTTTCTCCGTTTTATATCGTATTATGATTTGGTTAATTACGTATTTGTCTCTATAAATTTATTTCCAATCTATTTCTCGACTGTTTTTATCTTTCAAGTAGTGTCTTTACCGTGATGCACTTCCATTCAATTAATTCAACTTTTATTATTGTCTTCATGATGATAAAGCGTGAATACCCGTGATTGTTTCATTTATTACTTGCAAGAGATGCGTTTCTCCAGCGTAAACATTCGATATATGATATTTCTCGTTAAACTCGTTAAAAAGATACATTTCTAAAAATGTAAATATACGCGATTTTTGTCCTACATTTCACGTCTTATCTTTTAATACTTCATAAATTTGAAAGACGTTAAACTGTTTAAATATCGCCTTGATAGATTCACAGTTATAATTAACGTTGAAGTTTATGTCTTGAGAGCAATCGAGTATTTATGCTATGCGAGTAATTAATCGGTCGCTGCTTTCACCGTAATATCAAAATTATTTATTGGCACTATCTGTTACGTATATCGGCGAATCATGCCACGCCGCGCGTGTCCCGCATCGCTTCGTAGAGTCGTCATTATCGTCGCTTTTCTATAAATAAAATCGCGCTGCCTGATAAAATCCGCGCCCAGTCATTTGAAGCGCGAGATTTACAGAGTCGCGTTGTATAAATAGCCGGCAATCGCGCCTCGGTGATGTCGAGCCCCGTGCAGTTTGCACGCATTTGAACGCTTCCTTTCTCTTTTGTTTTCAATGGAGATTAATCGTTTGTTCCTGCATCGTTTCGACTCGCAAACAAAGCAGGCACGCTATTCAAACTTCGAGTGGAACGACTTTCGATTTGTGTCGTCCGTTCACGCTCCCAGCGCCGCTCGACTCTCATTAATTCGTATTGCGTTGCAGTAGCATTTTTTTTCACGGCATTTAGAGAGCAAGGAATTACGGATAAGTCCCACGGTGCGGTTTCTTGACGCGAATGACGTAGTACATAGTACACGGCGACATGTTTTATACATCTTACGAGACGACTGTTTAGAAATCATAGCTAAGTTTGTAACTTGACTCTTCGCGCGTGCATAAATCAAAATGTGCGGAATTACTCATTGATTGATCCTTTTTGAGTAATTACTAAAAGGCGAATCTATCTTTATAGAGCTTAAATATTCTTCTCGTTTTACGAAGACTGTTCGTCTTGAACCAAGAGAAGAAAATTATTTAGAGTTGCAAATATATATACATATAGATATATAGTGTAATAAAAAACTATAGCAAACAAATGAAAATTTATTTTACTGCATTTTTCCTGTTATGTTAAATTTATTTTACATCAAATTTTATCAAATCAACAAATTGTTTTCCATGTTATTTTTTTGTTAAAAGTCATCTTTATATCAAATTAAGTTTGAAAATCTCCCAAATTGTTCCAAAAAAACATGTTTTAAAATATAGAAAAAAAATATAAATATCCATACATTTGTAATGTATGAGACAGTAAATAATTATGCGCCGTTGCGGTAAAATTTATATCAATAATATTTCAAACACATCTGTTGGATACATTTCTTCCTGGTCTCGAAGAATAATATTACCATTTTTTTATGGCAAACAATATGTTACAAAAAAAATCGGATTTCCTATAACAAGGAAGGAATACAAATGATCTAATTTTCAAAGTATCCCCAGGGCTTTAGAAACTTTTTATTTTACATTTTCCACATTCTCATCATAGAAACTAATCTGGAGAGATGTAATAGATCAATGTTCGATATTCAAAGTTCGATGACCCGAGTATTGGTATTGGTATTACCTATGGGAATACCAAACCAATCAATAAGCTGAAAATAAAGTCATGGCGTCACAGGATGTTCTCAAAGCTGCCTATATTTTAAAAAGTTTATGAGAAAAATATACATGACATTACTATAACTTATAATTTATTTCGACCTTTGTAATTAATATTTTCTTTTGTTTGCATTTCGCAATCAACAATCAACTTTGATATGATTTTAAAGCTTTAAAAGATATTGAATATAATTTTTTATAACTTTCAGTTGATTTTTCCTTAGTAAAATAATAAAAAAAATCTTTATTTTTTTGTAGTTTTTGAATATTTGAAATTGAATATTTAAATTTTTTCGTAAATAAGCTTTAAATAAAATTTCTGTTAATTCTGTCAAACTAAATTTGGTCGAGAAATTTTTATGTTTATTTACAGAGATATTTAAATCTGTGAAATGCTTTTATTTTTAATAAGAAATATTCTCAAAATTAAATCTTTTTTTAAAAATTTAGAAAGATACTGATTTTAAATTTGTAACATTATTTTGAAAACTTTTTGAACTGATCTGAGATTTTGTATACATATATTCTAAAAATATTACTTTGATAAAAAAATAAGAGATTGTGTAAAAAATTAATATCTTAAGTAATAAAAATAAAAAAGCTAATTACTCTATAGTCGAGAAGAAGATATTTATAATAATATGTTTTAAATATATCAACAATTAAATGTTATACATTTTATGATTAATAACATTTATTTCAAAACTTGAATTTGAGATAATAAATTATGTTTATTATATTTAACAACAATATCAACTTTATTTATTTAATGCTTATTATTTCGATGTTTATAAGTAAAGCGTTATTATGTAACTTTATATTAATTATTGTAATGCATAATTTGATATTTAATTTTTATACATTAAACAGATATATTTACGAAGTTGTTATTTTTATTAGATATTCGTTTTTTACGAGATTCTCAATAACAATATCAAGGAAAGTATTCCCCTCCCCCTTCCCCTCTTCGGTTTGAGGAAACTCTTAACAATAGTTCCCGCAACATAAACCCACGAAGTAGCAGCTCGTGCGTGCTGCAGTCGATTTTCCGGGCTTACCACGTGTCACCGGTCGCCGCATTTTTTCCCCAAGCTTTAAGGTAAACTCATTGTATGCGCGAATGTGCGGATGCGCGGGCGCGCTCGCGCGCGCAGATACACATATGACATTATAAATGCGCGTGTAAGGCTATCCCGGTGTCTCTATTCAAGAAGGTATTATGAAACTCCCTCGGAAAACGTACTCCGCTTTGTTTCACCTTTTATTTTGTTCTGCTTTAACCGGATGGGAGGAACGAAACCCGGGCACACGCATACGCACATCCACCAACGTCACGCATTGCTCGCACACACATCATACAGACACACGCATACGCTTGACGGCAAAAATGTCGAATCGTCGTCCCGCGTCACTTTCGCTTTCTTTTTGTCGCGCGCGGAGAGTTCGATAAAAGGCACTCTACGCTGGAAAAAATTCCAGCTCCGGAGTAATTCTAGTGCACGTTATAAACAGGGCTTTTTAATGTTGCAGATCCGAGACCCTCGGAGCCCTAATCGTGTAGTACAAACGTCCATCCCCTTAAACGGTCCTTGAAACCTTAAACTCTTTAGTACGTCATTACAAAAGCATCGGAAAAAGTATCACGTGTGAGCCTAAGAACCTTACGGAAGGAATAAACTCCATTTGTACATATATATATATAATCATTTTTTTGTTATATCTCGAAGTCGCCTTTAACTATGACATGCGAAGGAAAAGATAAAGAAATAATTATAACTTTTCACAAGTACTTCAACATTCTTTTTCATAAACGATAAAGTTTTGTCGCATAATAATATGCCTTTTTAAAAGTCCGAATGCGGCTCGCGATACTTTTCTTGCTTCATTGATAAGAATCTTTTTAATTAGCGAGTTTCAATGTTTCATTATGATTAAATATATATACCTCGTTGCATCAGCTTGCGGTATAAATCCACTTTGTTAATCAATGGAATATTATTTCGATTAGACTTTTACAACTTTTTCATTATGAGTCAGCATAATGTCCGTAATATCGCATGCCTGGTAACCCAGGTGTAATCTATTTGTCATAATGACGTGTACTTAATTCAGCTACAAGGATTGTACCGTTGTGCAACATGTCCGTTACATATCTAAACAAGTTTAAGCCGGGATACATTTCATTAAAAGACTAAACTTGGTCATTGGGGCAAATGACCTTTGAATTTGTATCTCTCGCGTACTTCTCTGCGCTATTCATTTTCTTCCGTGAACACAAGATTAATTTGCCTGTGTGCTGCATCTGTATGTGTGTTACACAACGTGGAATTACCTCGTCTCAGCTTCAAGCAGGAAACACTGGACGTTTCCTAACGCGTCTCGCATTAAATCTTCCTTGCGCACTACAAATATGGTATTAAAGGAATGAAAATATCTTATTATGCACAAGTATTTATAAACCGTGTCTTATTTTAACGCCAACATGATTTATTCCGCGTCGTCGCTCATTCATTTGCACATGTTTATACGTGCGATATCAAGTTTACTTTCTGCCATCGAGGCTGCTGGTGCAAAGACGTTCCGGAACAATGCAGAGCGCCGTTTAATTTGATTTTCTCGATCCACCGGAACCGGCCCAACGTGTTTCCTTCGACCCTCAGTGGCGCGGTACCCACGCACACGTTTTCGCATCATTTTCGAGCGTGCTCGTTCAATTGCGCGTCCGACCAGCGACCGGCAATTTCAAACGAATAACTGCGTCCTGACATGCTTCAAGTCGAGTGTACTTAACGCGGGAGCGCGGTGCGACAGCGTGAAAATATCGTAAACTACGTGCACCGCGAAATACTGGTTCGGAAATCACGCACGTATGTTCACGAACACGCACGTGGGTACCTATGCGAGATAAGCGTTCTCGCGCTACGTCATCTCACATGCGCGCCGATACACTTACGCACACACGTACGAGAACAAACGTCCGTACGTATGCCACGCCATTTCTCTTAGAATCCTTTTTGTTCCGATATACTTTCGACGCTTGCAAATTCACGTGCGTAGCGTATAATGCTTTACACCGAAGAAGATTTATGCTTATGAAATAACACGCATGGATTTATACATGCAAATTATGCGGACGCATAAATCCGTATTTATCGCCGCTGATCAGAAAGCTTTAATAAAAGCGTGTTATTTAAACATGTAAGATTCACATGTGCCGCTGTGTGTATGTGCATTTCATATTCATATAGGGTAGCCGTTAGACTCTTTAATGGCTTGTCACATAAGCGAAGAACTTTATAAGAATAACCGAGAGATCATTTTTCTCCGATGGGATATATAATTTTGTAAGATGAGATAATATCTCATCTTACGCGTTGCAACTGGTTTTTACAATAAAAACCAGTAATAACAATGCCATTCGTAGTAATGGCGCTTTTCAAGATGGTTTACAAAAAATTACAAAGACGAATTGTCCGCGATAATATCTAGGCCATCTCTGCAATAGATTAATTGAACAAGCTTTGGTCGTTTGCAGATTTAACTTAGTCACGCAATTATCTGAGAGGAGGATTTCCTGTTTAGGCCATGAGATTAAGTGGGTGTTCGTAGATATGCTCTATTCTCGCTAGCATTGTGTTGAATTACGCATACTCCGCCTAATACGCAGATTTAACAATTTCGTCAGCTCGAGACGTGCAACACGTCTCAAACACGAGATCGTTTTATCACGCGCCACGCGGCGTATCGTATTATAAACGATGGGAGGTGATAAATGTAATCGACATCGTGAGTTCTATTCGAGTATCGCTAAGCGAAAAAGCTGATCTTTAGTTGTAAATATCTTACACACATACATTTTATATGTACATATATACATATATGTGTGTGTGTGCGAAAAAATTGCGTTGACGTCAATAATAACTACGCCGGGCTATAAACTAATATTGTTAGTGCGAGGAAGCTAATAAGAAATATTTTCAGTGATTGATGTTTACATAAACACGCCGTTTAAATTTATATGCGATTCATCATGATGATATGAATAAATATGATATAATATCTAATCTCTCTTTCTAACGTCTTACAACACGGCGATCATTCTTGCGCAAAAACATTTGAAGTATTACTTTTTTAAATGGAAATGACGCATGTAAGAATATTACACCAGAATAGAGTCTTGTAAAATACTACAGAGAAACTTTTTCTGAAATATTTTATTGCTAGTGATTACGAAATTGTCTTATACAAAGCGAATGAATTTTTCACTCATTTGCATCTTTACCAAATGTTGGAATAGAACTTTGAAATTAGTTTACAAAAACAAGTGGTATTTTCGTAGACAGCAAGAGTATTCCTAAAATAGGAAATAAACATAAACTTTTAAGACACGTTTCACATTTAAGATAAATTATTTGTACTTTCTATTATCATCGCGAACCTATCGATTCAATTAACTCTAATTTAATCTTCTTTTACGTTGTTTAAAAATTACATTGACAATGACGATTAATTCTTTGAAAGTGTAAATTATCCAGCGTGTGAATTATTTTCGAAAAAATATTTTTACGTAATATTTATAATGAAATGGAATATTCGGCAGTATCGAAGGGCTATAATATAATCACGAGATGTTAAGACCATAAAATACTTTGGCGAGAAATTGCATAAAATATATCGGTGGCCGATGTAACCCGGCACGCCGTATTGTAAGATTACGTAAATCATGTTAAGGAGCACCTTGCCTGGAAGGAAACCCATATATTATCCCGGCTCTAATATGCCCGTACGTGCGTGCATCCCTGATGGTACTGGGCTCCTTAAGATGACGCGATATCAGCCCTTCTATTCGTCCTTTGTCTTGAGTGTCTTATTTCCGGCTTACGTCCATCATATACAACTCTGTCGTAGCATAAATAGTGTAATACTGTTGACGTCATCGCTTATCACAATGTACAACGTGACAGTTTATTCATGTACATTAACATAAGTGTTTTAGCACCTGTTTATCGGATAATATTATTTTAACAGATAGATTATATATTCCAACAGAATAAATATTATTTCAAGGAATACGCTTTGATCATTTTGATCGTATCTGAAAACGACATGTTTCTTTATATTCTATAGAAATTGCATATATATTTTATAAACAATGCATAACAGCAGCGCAGATTAGGCTCAAATTATGTTTTAATGATATTCGTTTATTACGAATTCAAGTTGCCGGCATAAATTATTTTTTACGAAGAATCGATTGAGAGAGAGAGAGAGAAAGCGCTGCGTCGAGAGCTCGCGTTGAGAACCGCTGTTCCTTCGGCGCGACGAGAACCTGTGGCAAAGGGTTAAAGGAAGGGAGTGTAACTCTCCGTTATCTCGGCGTGCTTCCGTCGAGCGGTGGCCGTCGGGGGTGGGGACGGTTTTCTCGAAGGGTGGTAGAAGTACCGGGGGCTAGTTCTCCGGAGTCAAAAGAGGTCCGCAACGTTTTCATGATTTTCCCAGGCTAATTGTTATGCATGGCGCGCATCCCGGCCATTTAGCCTTTAAACTCCTCGAGCACCTCTCTCTTTCTCCGTGTTTCTCGCCTTCTCTTTTGTCCATTCCCTCCGCTCGTCCGTGTCTCTCCCATTCTCCCTTTCGCACGTGTTTGAACGTACACGTGCGCGGCCTCCGACGCATCCTTTCCTCCTTCCCCCACAAATGCCCCGGCTACCTTCGTCTCCGTTTGTCTCGTGGAATATCGCCTCACCCCTCCTCCCCTCCCCCCCGCGCAATTTTCCAACCGTGCCACTGAATCTCACGTTTCTCTACGTAACACGCCGCATCTCCGTATTTTTTATTCCGCCCGGTGACACTGTGATAAGAGCCCGCACGTGCTTCCGTATTCTTCCGAGAGCGCCGTCTTTGGCGAGGGGGTGACGAGTGACTTGCTCGCGGCTAAATGTCTTCGAGAATAACCGAGATTCTTCAAATATTATTTTTCTTAAATTCCAAGGCCACGTATTTAAATCTGTATTTCTCGCATGACGTCATGTAAGGACCTTCTTTTCGATTTGTATGAAATAAGAATAGTAAATTTGCGTAGAAAGAGTAATTTTGAATAAATAGAGCCAAATATACCTCTTTTACATGTCGAACGTAATAGAGTGTAATACAGAAATATAACACACAATGTGCAATAAAAAAATATAACTGTATTGTAGAATACAGTTATATTTTTCGTTCTCTTGTTGCGAAATTAAATGGAATATTATATTTTTTCAGTATCGTGTAAATTGGACTGACATATCTATAAATTGTTATTTACCCATTTTTTAATGAGTACGTTAAATGTATTTCTTAAAGAGATCATTTGATCATTGTAATGTCAATTACACCGTGTATAGTTAGCTGGATAATTGATAGTTTGCGTTTCCGCGCAAGCTATTCATTATCTCGGCTATTGCATTGAAATATAAATTGCAGATACCATAAAATATAAACGTTCGTAAAACAGCACGCTTATTTCGCAGTTAATGGACGCGGCGCGAGCGCGCGCAGTTTGGTCATCGTGATTTTACAGCGCGACGCACGTACGTGCAATACAATCGCGCTTGTTCTTGGTTTCGCGCAAGGCCGCGCGGCAACTCTCTCGCGAGCATTATGTATCTTTTACCTGACGATGCAAAACAACGTTATTCCTTAGATCGCGCCTCCAGGAATCATTTTACGTTACACAAACGTACCGCTGAATTATTACGACCAAGCGCGCGCGCGCTCCATGCAGATCGGTCATCGCGGTTTTCCTCGTCGAAACGCACGCAGACGTCGGTTGCGTGAGCAATGCAGTATTACTGTAAACTCTCGTGCGTTTCTCGGTTTGTCCCGCGGCGTCGTGTGCACGGCATAACCAGCGTCGCGTGACGTCTCGCGTTCTAGTCGATATACCTCGCGACGAGTGAAGACATTAAATAACAAAGCGCGTATCGGTACGCGTCGATGTGAGGTCCGATTCTCGTGTGCGACAACGCTTCAACCCTGGCAAAATTATTACTATTTAAGATTAGTAAAAGCTATCGTATAAAAATATTTTAAGAATCAAAAATATCTCATGAACCAATGATACCATTAAATACCTTCCTCTCACCTCTTCTCTTTCCCTCGATCGCAGGCTATAATTATTTCCGAAAAAAAATGATCCAATGCCTCGTCATTGCCAAAAAAAATTTTTTTAATGTATTTTGCTATTTAAAGGCTTTCTTTTCGGTTTCGAATAGAAAATACTGTAAGATGAATGTAATTGACAAAAATTAACCTTATCAGTGTTTCCGCTGACTATACACTTGATGGAAAGGTGAGCGAAGAGCGCGATACGCCGAGAGGATTAAAATCTGAAATGGGGTAGACTTAGGTGAAGGCTTAAGCGGAATCAATTTGATCCACCTATACCGCGCACGAGGACGTGTATTTACGCGTATATTTGGGCGGCGGGCGCCGTAATTCGAGGCATAATTCCTCGTTTGACCGTGCGATTTATCGTCGTTGCCAATGCATACGTCAACGCGATAGTTTCCCCGGCAGCGTACGAGGTATAAAGCGAGGCCCGTCATTTCCTTTGTAGAGGCACGCTGTGCCCGATGCTAAGTTTAGCGTATCACGGCTGGGCTGCCTTCAATAGTAAATGACACTCGGATGCGGTAGTTTGCTGTGTTGTAACGATGACGATTTGCGACGCGACGCGACGCGTTGACGTGATGCTTAAGGGAACAATGAGGCGCGATGCGTTATCTTTACGTGAACGGGATGCGCTACGACGTCACTGATCATCTGCATTTGGTGCAGCAGCACCGACGATCGCCGCAATCGGACGCTACCAGAGCCGATAACGGACAAGTAAATAATTTTCGCTTCACTTTGCCCTTCGTTCGCTATTTTAATTTTATGTATTGAGATTATGCATGATGCCAGCAATGTCAACAGGAAGTTTAAAATGCTCAAGTTTTGAATCTTGATGTGTCATAGTTATGCCAATTGACTAATGAAAGAGCTAAATATATCATAATGATAATATCAAGCGCATGTGTATTTTCATTTTAAATTAAATTGAAAAGAAATTTTAGTTGTAAAATTATAGCCATATAAATCCATATAAACGTAACCTCGTACGCGTATTATTTTCGAGATCGAAATATTTTAAAATCGTCGCGTTTCATACGCAGAATTCTCTCGGTCAAATTCTGGTAATTTAATACACAGTTAATGTACCGTTAAAAATCTGCGATACAAATAATTTACGGCAACGTAATCCAACTGGGAGGCTCGCGAACGTGCGGCTCGGCGGCGCGGCGGCGCGGCGGCGCTCGCGGCGTAAAATCGCTTTCGTCTCGTTCCATTTTTGATACTCGACTCCCTCGGCCCCCGACACTGCGTAATTACGACATCTAAACGATTTACGGCGGAGGTGTGACGGCGAGGGAGGAGTCCTCCGGCGTCGCGACGCCGCTGCCGGCGCGTACGAACCGCGACGCGGCGCGACGCGACGCGGCCTCGGGGAAGGGTTGAGCGTGTCCGGTCGGGAAATAACTTTCTTACCTACTTACGCCTTCATCTCCTGCGCGCTGACTAACTACGAAACGCCTCGAAACCTCCTGCTTCCTATCGCATTGTGCGACGCGGAGGAAGACGTCGTTGTCTCTTGCCAGTTGAGCTCTTGTTTCGCGTTCGACAGACCGCAACCTCCGTAAAGTTTCGACGGTTGAGACACGTCCGAAGTTTCGATGATGGTCGCGAGATTAGGAAACGACGTGAGATTCACGTGTGCCGTCTTTACCCAAATTTGCTTTCGATCGTAACGAGCATTTGAGCGCCGCTTTCGTCAATGAGAAATATTATTAATGAAGGACGGTAATAATTTCGGCGATGAAGCTACAACCGCGAATGTATTGTATTTTAATTAAATGTTTATAGATATTAATTCCTGTTCATCATCATATATTATAATTAAAATTAATTAAATACACCAATCGCGGATGCGCGTGTTGTCACTTGGTATTCTAAATGCTTTTGTCGATCTCATTGTAAATAATGGAATTTATAGCAAGTCGTCTTACTATTTATAATTGCTGATCAAGTCGATGATATTTAAAAAATTAATAAGAGTTAACATAAAGTTGTGTATTATTTAGGTGTAATTGATTTTTAAATTATTGTCTAGGTAAATGAAAATGCAATATGAAGGCAATATATGCTAAAAAATGTAAGAAACATGAAAACTATATTATAAAATATAAAAAAGTACATTTTTATTAATATATATGTATTTTTATAACTAAGCAAATTAGCCTGCGCTTGACATAATTGTTAGCTAATTNTCTCTCTCTCTCTCTCTCTCTCTCTCTCTCTCTCTCTCCGATTCCGCGGCGGAAGCGCGATGCGGTAGCGAAATAAAAAAGTGCGGGAGCCAGGCAGCGAAAGTTCCCAGGTGATTGGTCGTGGGAAATATCGCGGTTAGGAAGAGGCTGATAAAGTGGATCGATGAGTCGATATATAACGGGCGGAGGGAGGGGGAGAGGGGGAAGAGTATCGCGCGGCTGGTGTGAGAATTTATGTGGATATAAACAGACGAAAGTTTCGCGGGGATGTATGAATGGCGGCGCGGCTCGACGCGGCGCGGGCACGCGTACGGAAAGAACAAACAGGACCGCTCGCGCGCGCGCGAGCGCGCCGATCGCCAATATCGGAAAAATTAACGGGCAAAGAGTCGGAGTGACGGGCCATTAAATTGAAATCAGCGATCCGATCGAAGTCAGCGGGCGTCACTTCGCGAAAGTGCACCGCGTCGTTTTTAATCGAGGGGGCGGTTGTTTCAGCGTAGACGGCTATAAGCTGTGTGTCTCGTATGCCTCGCGATTGAAAACTTAGAAAATAGAATATTAACTGTATTCTATAATAGGCAGGCTGGTCATTAAAAGGGTATGAGATACCAACGTTGACGTATCGAGTATATGTGACGTAGAGTAAGAGCCCATCTTTCTATCTTTCTATCTCACAAAATCGTTAGAATATTTTTACGTTACGCTGGAAAACTTTACTCAACGGGATTGAATTATGAAAAAATGAAAATGCTCATTTTCTTACCGCCCCATTACCTTATGTACCAAATTATTTGGAAACATCAAATGACATTACGCCATTGTCTGACTTGTAATCGACGTTTGGCAAATTAATCAATCGAATAGGAAGTAATCAGATCGTTATTTAATTTCCGTATAAATTGATTAATCGCGCTCGTTCCCCCCTCTACCCCCTTCGCTCCCACACGGACGAAACTTAAAAACCATTNATTAATCTAATCTAATCCTTATAGCGCAGAGTGCAACGCTAAATTACTCCGAGTTTGAACTTTGACACTGAGCGATGCAGTCGCTCGATCGAAAGAAGATCGGCACTGAGGACTGAATCGCGTACGAATGCGCGCATCGCGCAAATGCACACCCTTCCAACCCCTAATGCCAATGACCTGCTCGGTTATAGGCGCAAAGTCCTAGCTATATCTAACCGTCTGTATGTTGCCTATTCTTAGCACGAGGAGCTCCATATGCATACTATATATCCCCGTACATACTATATGTTAAGGTGTATGTACACTCTTACGTGCGCAATGCGCGAAAATACGTCGGCCGTGCGGCTACCGATAATTGATGTGACGCATATTTTCAAGACGCGCAAGCCCGGCGACTGATCGATCCCAAAAAGTTACAGCTCCCAGTGAGTATCTGACTTTTTCTATCGACTAGTTTGCAAATGACTGATTATTTCAAGATTACTGTTTCTCTAATCTCTTGAAGAACGAGATTAGATGCATGTTAAGCTATTAATCTCGCATAATATATGACTAAAGAGATTTTTTTTACATAACATTGTATAATGTACTATTTTGTTACTCCGTATAACTTTTATTTTAGAATCTTTAAATAAAATTACGAAATATATATAAATATATGATATGATATTTATAAGATTATTAATACTATATAAATTTGAAGAAAAAAAGTATATATATGGGATATATATATATATGTGTGTGTAATATACATATATTGGATACCCATTTTCCGCATTTTGGTCATTAATAAAATAACGTATCTCTAAAAACACTCGAGCGAATTTAAAGGTCATTACATTTAAGACGGACGATGTGTACCGATGCTTAAATACTGCTGTGAAGTATAATAAGAATCGGGTCACGGATTTATAAATGTATACTCTTGGCTATTAAAATGGAACCATGGATAAACTACATATATATTGCCGTATATATTGCAAACATATCGATATATTGAAAATACAGAGTGTTATTTTAGTGATGTACTTGTAAAAATATTGTTAGATAGAATAGATAAAACAAGCGAACATTGACATTTTGCCTTTAGCATAAAAGTCGAATTACCCTATAATTTATTTATTTTTGATACTTTAAGACTGAAAAACATATGTTGACATTTAATTTAAACGAATCAATTTTGCTGAAATGTGAAATTCCTACATATTATATGTATATGCAAGATATATTCTCCGCCACAATAAGAAATAATGAGATTCGAAATAACTTCGGAAACTCTTTTTTACTCACAATTTTATACAGCCAATTTTTTCAATAAAACTATCCATAGTAAATCCTTACTGTGGACAGTTTCATGATTGTAGAAATTACGTCAAATACATTCAAATCACTTACTTTATACAATAAATTAATGCAATGACTTCTATATTAATCTTTTGTTATTGAAGCAAAAAATGCAAACTCACAAACATTATAATTATAATTATAATATTTTTACATTTGAGAACATCAACTCGATAAACAATGAAGAGTGATTATTCTCATTTTCTAGACTAAAATCATGACTTGTGGTAAAAAAAAATTAATACCCATATAAGTTTATCGAAACAACATAAAAAAAAGCAAAGGAAAAAAGTCTGCAAGCAAGGAGTCAGTCGTGCATGGAAATCGCCGTGCACATGTCATATCGATAATCGTCAGTCTTTCTGCATAAGAGAAGGCAAGGGCTGTCGTGGGGTCGCGCACGTGGGACACGCAATCTCCGTTGCCGGTCATTGTTTATTATTCGTAGCACATGTGCAACTTGAACGAAACTCGCGCGAATGCCCGTGTAATGAATCGTACTTTCTAGCATGTACACCGCACGCGGGTGTCGCTGGCCGGCGCGTGGAGCACGCACGCATACGCGTGTGGTGCGTGTACACGCGAATGTCGAATATCCAGCATTGCACTGATAATCGCACTTAATGAGCCGTTTTTTTACGAGGCTTCTTCGCGAATATACATTTTACTTGTCATTTTGCTCTTTGAAGGTATTAACTTTTCTAATGCGACGTTTAAAATCACGCTAAGAGAGATATGTATCTTTTAATCAAAAGAACGGTAACGGTAATTCACAAACAACTGTTCTGAGACATCGTTGCGGAATATTATTTTACTTTGATCAAAGTTACGTTGACTTAATAAGCTACCTGCTACATACGCAACTTATCGGTATATTAGTATCAAATTCAGTTTTTATATTCCGTATTTATATCATTGATTAAAATTTATGCAGATAAAACGTTTGATCAAATATTTGATAAGATTTACATGGAATATCTGTAATTTTTCTGAAATTGCGAGTTGCTTCCTCGTACGTTGCTGTACGCTTCTAAATGTAATTTTGCTAGGTAGTTCTGTTATTTTTCATTACTTTATCTACCTTATGAGCAGGCATCTTAGAATATAGCGTACGCATACAGTTGTTTCAGATTGCCAATAATGTATATATATTAGGAACATTACACACACTAAAGTACATTTGCTTGCTGGATAGCTAATGGAATTAAATATGGGAGATACGAGGTATGTCAGCGGGGAAAACAGTTATGCCCAATGGTATGGACCGATAACGGTATTTAAACTAGGCTTACCAACGCTCAACATCTGTTACAAGTTTCCTCTGCATGGGTATTTCTCTATTCCTTATCGTTATGTATCTATTTCGCGAAAATTGTTACGTCATGCCGATTAGCTCTGTACTGCCAGTAATGATTTAGTTTAAAATTTTAATCAGTCTATGAATACATTATATTTATGAGAGAGTACACGTATGAGAAGGAATGCATAACTGTCTCTCGTTGAAAGTATTTACATGGGAAGCTTGTCGCGCATAAGCTATTATAGCTGCGTTCATAAGACATTTAACAGCGCTTTAAAGAAACGGATAGGACAGATAAGTGAAGGTGGGACGATAATAAGAAGATTCGCAAAACGTTCAACATAAAGATATAAAGAAAGATATTACATGCACACTAAAAACAATTCTAGGTGAACTTGTATGATGCATTTAGTAATGCAATTTTTTGAAATATTTAATTATTATTACCACAAATATAATAATAATAACAAAAATAATAATAATTATTACCAAACAACGTTTGGTAATAATTATAAACATTTTATTTCTATAACACTACTTTATCATAATGATTTATATGATTTATATGAAATTATTTTACCAAGGTTCTTGGTAACTCTTATCAAGACTGGATTATTATAATCGATTGTAACTAATCTTTTTTTCAGTATGTGAAAATCGTTACATACTTAATTAAAGAATGAACAATGATCATGCATCTTCAACTAACCGCAAATTATTACATATTATTAATTCATGAAGCAAAAAAAACTTGTGGAAACACTTTGTTTCGCAACAATGTGAAACCTCGTTTATTCTCAAGAAATGCAAATAATCTTAAGCGACAAGTAGCCATTCCGTTCATTCTGCGCATTTTCCACAGTTGTCCCATTCATTCCGATGTCCTGGTGATTATCGGGCGGAAACGGCACGATTCTCGAGCACTTGGTACATTTATCGCACGGTAGGCGTTAACTTCGCGCTAAGAGTGGCATGCAAATTTTCCCGACGGCAAATATTGCGCTTTCAGGCCGCGAGGAGTCTTGAGGGACCGTTGGATACGCGAACGATACGAATTTGCGAAGAGAGCATAGAGGACGGAAAGGCGGAGGAGAGAAAGAGCGAGAGAGAGAGAGAAAGAGAGCGGAGAGAAAATAGATGGAGCACGTACACCTTTCTAAGCGTGTACGTCGACGCACGCTCGCGTATTTTCTCGTAATCCATAGCATTGCGTGCCCTGATAACACGCCGGCCCGCCGACAACAGTATTTTATGGTCTCGCACCTTCTCGGCCTGTCTCGGGCTCTTCCTTTCAACACCGATATCTCCGTATGCGTTTGCATTTACGTTAAGGTCATCCGCCCACGTGTGCGCCAACGTTACTTCAGCATTGGCGATCGGTGACGCGATACGCCGGTTTTACTTTGTTATTACGTTGTTCCTTAAGCCAGACTTAGACCTTTAGGTACTCGACAAGATCCAGGTGGCATTAACTGGCAAAATTAGCGTCTCGCTAACGAATGAGCGGGTTTGTAAATTCGCGCACGTTAGGATTATCGTGATAAGCGGATGCGCGTTCGGATGCTGTTCTAATCTGCGCACCGTCTCATCTCAGATAGAAAAAAATTATAATGACATCATATTGGCATCAAAATAACGCTGAAGCAATGATAAAATGACATAACAATGACAATTTAGAGTCATTTTGTTGTCATTTTGACATCTTTGTGATTTTCTTGTTCTACCTGGGACTTTGGTGCTATTTTTTTTAATCTCTTGAGACGTTCTCCAAACATTGATAATATTTTATCTTGAAAGTGACGAGGATTACGAAAAGCCGCCGAAATTTCTGGCAATCCAAAAACTTGAAAAATATAAGACATATCATACATTACACAAGTTTCGAAAATTTTAGCAATTGTGATTTTGTATAAAGCGACAAATCTCGAGAATATAAGTATTAAAATTAGTCAAGAGAGTACATGGTATAAATGACTTTTGTAAAAGAATCGCATTTTTGATGGAGTAAACGCGATCGTTTATCGATAATATTTCAGGTAATGTAAATGCATAAAAATATTGTATCAACGAGAGTGCACGCTGGCTTTATTGTAAATCGCAGCTGTATTTAATCCGCAATATTGTATTCTACATACCTATCGTGCCGGTGATGAATTCCTTGCATTACTGGCGTTTTGCCATCAAGTTATGTAACGCGTACGTGTGTCTGATGTGTAACATATTAACCGCCAACGATATGTTACGATAATAGGGCCTTTTAATATTTGGCCAGCCGTCGATAATTTCTCTACGCTGAAAAATTCATATCGAAACGCATGCGACTCGACTATTCTTTTTTATTTTCAGTGAAGCGCAGTTTTAACTATGTTGCTGCCCTTTCTATATGCAGCATCGAGAATGGTACACTTTTTCGTAAGATGATATGTTTTTATTATAATTTACTGTTGAAAAGTTTTACAAAGTAATTAAATGAATACGTTGAAAGAAAACAAAATTCATATCAGTTAATTGAATTCTCAACGCATAACAATAATAATTTATTTAAATTTATTAATTATTTAAATGTCTTAAAAAGAATATTTTATTTAACATATCATCTGAAAGCCGGATTAAAAAAAATTTTTCTAATCTATGTCTGCCGAATAAATTGCTTTCAGTCGTAATAATACGGAATTATAAGAGTATGTAACGTTGAAAGGGGCGATCAAAACAAAGGCGACATTAGTTCACGTCCGTCAGTATTTAGTCATGCTCTCTAAACCATTCTAACTCCGATACGATACAAGCACTTGTATCGATCGTAAACGTAGCATTGCTTGATATCATAAACCTACATCGGTACGTTTGGTTCCTGTATTAGGCACGCTACTAGTCCCGTTATGTATTCATCAGTCACAGCATTTGTACGAGAGCATTGATTTGTTGTTGCTGCGACATCGCGACACAATTGTAGATAGTCCTGTCGCAAAGGCAATAATTAAATATTTAGATATTCAACTTGAAAAAAAGTGATATTACATAATTTAAAAGAGACATTTTATATTGTACTTTCTTTGCTCTGGACTCTTTTTTCTCAATGCATTATTTAACGCAGGGAAAAATATGGCGAATGTTCTAACGCATCAGACGTGAAAAAAAAAGTTCTGTTTAAACAGCGTGTATAAATAGATAAATGCAATGTCTGCTACCGTACGAAATAATTCATTAAATAACATTAACTTATATTCGGTTATACAAACAACGATCGTATCTGCTCTCGGCGCAACATAGATAAATAGTTCATCCGGGTAATAACCAAGTCCGCATAGGACGTAAGCGACTATAAATACCGGCTATCTTATGCACGGCGATGCCGATGTTAGTCGATGCCGCGATTGTATCATACTGATTATAGTGTAACGCTGTGCGGCGCGGCGGCCTGCATTTCGCTCTTTCTCTCTCTCTCTCTCTCTCTCTCTCTCTCTCTCTCTCTCTCTCTCCGATTCCGCGGCGGAAGCGCGATGCGGTAGCGAAATAAAAAAGTGCGGGAGCCAGGCAGCGAAAGTTCCCAGGTGATTGGTCGTGGGAAATATCGCGGTTAGGAAGAGGCTGATAAAGTGGATCGATGAGTCGATATATAACGGGCGGAGGGAGGGGGAGAGGGGGAAGAGTATCGCGCGGCTGGTGTGAGAATTTATGTGGATATAAACAGACGAAAGTTTCGCGGGGATGTATGAATGGCGGCGCGGCTCGACGCGGCGCGGGCACGCGTACGGAAAGAACAAACAGGACCGCTCGCGCGCGCGCGAGCGCGCCGATCGCCAATATCGGAAAAATTAACGGGCAAAGAGTCGGAGTGACGGGCCATTAAATTGAAATCAGCGATCCGATCGAAGTCAGCGGGCGTCACTTCGCGAAAGTGCACCGCGTCGTTTTTAATCGAGGGGGCGGTTGTTTCAGCGTAGACGGCTATAAGCTGTGTGTCTCGTATGCCTCGCGATTGAAAACTTAGAAAATAGAATATTAACTGTATTCTATAATAGGCAGGCTGGTCATTAAAAGGGTATGAGATACCAACGTTGACGTATCGAGTATATGTGACGTAGAGTAAGAGCCCATCTTTCTATCTTTCTATCTCACAAAATCGTTAGAATATTTTTACGTTACGCTGGAAAACTTTACTCAACGGGATTGAATTATGAAAAAATGAAAATGCTCATTTTCTTACCGCCCCATTACCTTATGTACCAAATTATTTGGAAACA
This sequence comes from Tetramorium alpestre, assembly GCA_021460005.1. Lineage (NCBI taxonomy): Eukaryota > Metazoa > Arthropoda > Insecta > Hymenoptera > Formicidae > Tetramorium > Tetramorium alpestre. The sequence continues at coordinate 3,500,726 of JAJVSH010000001.1, forward strand.
TCAAATGACATTACGCCATTGTCTGACTTGTAATCGACGTTTGGCAAATTAATCAATCGAATAGGAAGTAATCAGATCGTTATTTAATTTCCGTATAAATTGATTAATCGCGCTCGTTCCCCCCTCTACCCCCTTCGCTCCCACACGGACGAAACTTAAAAACCATTAATTAATCTAATCTAATCCTTATAGCGCAGAGTGCAACGCTAAATTACTCCGAGTTTGAACTTTGACACTGAGCGATGCAGTCGCTCGATCGAAAGAAGATCGGCACTGAGGACTGAATCGCGTACGAATGCGCGCATCGCGCAAATGCACACCCTTCCAACCCCTAATGCCAATGACCTGCTCGGTTATAGGCGCAAAGTCCTAGCTATATCTAACCGTCTGTATGTTGCCTATTCTTAGCACGAGGAGCTCCATATGCATACTATATATCCCCGTACATACTATATGTTAAG
>JAJVSH010000001.1:3501482-3548815 GCA_021460005.1 Tetramorium alpestre
TGTGTGTGTGTGTGTGTGTGTGTGTGTGTGTGTGTGTGTGTGTGTGTGTGTGTGTGTGTGTGTGTGTGTGTGTGTGTGTGTATGTATAAAGAAATATTCAGAAATAGAACTTACAATAGAATAATTGTATTCAAAGTTATATGAAATATATTTTATATTTTATGTTAATCTCTTAAAATGACAAAATTTTTATTGCATTATTATTAATTTCATATATAATATTAATACATATATGTGAAAACTCCATTTTAAGTGATGATAACAATTTGTATTTCAGATTAAAAAGTAGTAGAAAGGAAAGAACAAATTTATAGTATATTTATTTTTTTCAAGTTCATGTTTTTTCAAGAATAAGCCACGTATTTATAGTAACAAATATGTCAGAGTATTGAAAATTCTCAGCTGTTATATCTTAACTCACCACAAAATAGATTTAACTGCCTAAAGTTTTAAATATAACATAAAATCTGAAATTAGACAGAGATACTTATTATTATTTTATTTTTTATCTCATTATTTTATCATACATTTTAAATCTCTATTTTACGACAATTATAAAATTTTATAATTTAGTATTAATGAGAGATATAGATATAGATTTGTTCTTCATTTTTTTAAATAAAATAACGTAGATTATGTTGTAAGTATCCTAAATTTATAAAGATGCTTTAACGGATGAACTTTATAATCGTACTGTTCAACACTTCTCATTTCACGCGAATTGCGTAAGATCGCGAAATGGTCGGATGTTGCCGCGTTATTACTCGCGTTACAATCGCGTTTCGCGGTTCATGAAAGACGCGGTCATAAGTTACACAGGCAGCAGGAAGAGAACCGTCAGGGCCATTTGATAAGCAACCGTGTTCATTATTGCACATTAGCCCAGTTATCGTCACGTCCTCTCTTTACCTCCTACTTCTAGCTCGCTACGTCTTTGCTGCGTCCAGCGACGCGAATGTGACTTCTACACTCCGCTTGGTATGCCTTAATTGGCACGTGTATCATAGCTGTAAGATATTATTCTCACCTGATTAATTGCGCCTGAAATATTTCGCATCTGTTCTCATCTTTTAGACATTTATGTGTTTGGATAAGTTATAAGAAAGAAATAAATACTAAATTTATTATACGATAACAAAATATTGTTTATTGGAATATGGAATTGTTTTTATCTTTCACTGCAGATAAAACTATTTTGTTGACTATGAAAATTATTCGAATATAATTATCCAAATAGAGTCAAGTGTCATTTTTGAAAGAAAATATTTACTAATTTTGCAAATGTATTCAAGTTTAATTAAAATTGACCTAAAGTTAACTGAATGTTTCAATATTGTTATTAAAGTAGATTGTAAGGCAATACTTATATTTTGTATATTTATTTGCACACATATATACACACACACACACACACACACACACACACACACACACACACACACACACACACACACACACACACACACACACACACTTTAAAAAGAGAGAGAGGGGGAGAGGAGAATTTTATAATTTTTCTCTAAATTCTCTAAAAAGTTAAAAATGCGCCAGAAGCTGTTTTTTTAAGGCGAGTTAGGAGTATATTGCGTAACCATCATCTATATTTGATTCTTCACAATACTTATAAGACTAGAAGTCACGCGTGATAATAGCCTCCCTCGGTGGTAAAAAAAAAAGACCGTTGAGCCGTATATCTGGGCGCTGTGCCGGAAACCGCCTCGAATTAAAAAAGGAGACATAACAAAGAGTCCTTTCTTCGTAGGTCGTCTTCCACTTTTCCTTCCAGAATCTACGTAAAAGGTGGAGCGTCGTTAGCGCCGTCCACTTTCTCATAAATTTATTTTTTGTGTTCACAGTTTACTTTCGTGCAATGATAGATGTGTTACGTAGAGTAATTAAAGAAAATAATAAGGATTAGAGCTAGGCCAGGTAGGCGCTTTACGTAAACACTTTTAGTAGAATTACATCGTTATTTATTAGTAATACAACGGACAAGGCAGTTAAACTTTCCGACCCGTAACCTTCCTCAGTCCAATCCCTGTTAGAGTATCTAAATACATAATTAGAAGTGAGATATTTACGACGCAAGTATGAGACCTTAGATTCCAATTAGCATAATCCGCGTGCAACCGCATGCTCTTTATCGCGCTGGCAACGCGGTCTCCACGAGTCACACTCGATTAAGTGGCCGTCAACAAGTGCATTGCAACTTCTATAACTTCAGTCACGACACTTTCGTAATATGAAATTAATTTAGGAGGACAGCAAATTAAATACTGCAGGAAATATATGACAAAGCAATATATGCATATATGCATGCGTATAAAATATTTATACACAATTTCGCTGTTATATTTGCACTTATATTTTTACATTCATGATAATTTATATTTGTATAATTATTTTTACATTTTTTGAAAAAAAAATACATCTTGTGAAAAAAATAAAAATGACAGTTTAAGCTAATTATGCAATAACATATTGCAATTTAATTTTTGCTAAGAATCCGATAATCGTGATATTTGCAATAGTCTCAGCGTACTCGATTAAATAGTCATCAAAATTTACGGATTTATCTACATCTATATAAATTTACGTAACACCAAAATGAAAACATGTTTCGACTTCTGATTTTGCTGAGAGTCGGTAAGGAACACTAAAAAGGGTTGTCGCAAGGGGTACCGGGAAACGTCGTGTTTAATGAAAACAATCCTAGTTTATAATCCGCAATAAGTCTCGTGGCGCCGTTCCCGCTACCGCCGAATTCTCTCACCTCGATCCAAGAGGCGAGAAGAAGGCCGGGAGGGTCGCCTCGACTCCTAGAAGTGAATTGGCGGATACGTTCTATGAGATGACATGAGCTGAGAGGATGGGTTAACGCGCGAGTTCCTAGAAGGGTTGAAGAACCCAAGGTACACGCGCGCGGAGAGTGCGGCGCGGTGAAGAAGAATGGCGATGGGGAGAACGACTGTCACGCGAAATGAGGTGCACGGTGGCGAAGAGGTGAGACGTGGGTGGCGGAAGGGCGCGAGCCCCTTTTCGGGGACTATTAGCAGTTTAGCTTCTACAAAAGCCTTCTAATTGTACATGAAATTTGCTCAGAGAGAGAGAGAGAGAGAGAGAGAGAGAATACACCTTCAAGAGCGATAATATACCTTCTTGACACAATGAAGAAGAGAAAAAGAGCGACACGGCGAAAGAATGTGTATGAGAGAGAAAGGGAGCGAAAGGCACGTGTCGGTGTATATACCGGAAGGGGCGAGGAGGCGCTGATGGCGAAAGAGGAACAGAGTCAGTTTATTCCTCGGGCGTTTGTTAATTTGCCACGCGAGCACATTATGGCCGCTTGGTCGTTCCAGCAAACAGAAATGAGAAAAGTCGGGGGTTTCGTAGCTTCGTAGTAGATATGGATGTCACCCGGTGTCTTATTGTCAGCACGATGAAGGGAGGATGTGGCGGAGTCGATGAACTCTGGATCTTGCGATGGAAGGAGGGTTTGAATTATTGCCTGTTAATACGAAAAGCCTGTCTTTTCTTACTTATTGAAATTTTAACCGATTTAAAGAAAGTAACAAAATATAGAATTATTAAAATGATAATATTTTTCCAATTGTTATATGAAAATGATACGTAATATTTTACAAAATAATTATATTTTATAAAAACGTTAATAAAAATAAATTAATTAATAATAAAATTAAATAAAAATGAATTAGACATTGAATAAAAATGCACGATTCATTGCATTTTAGCAAAAATTTAATCACAGATTTGCTTCATTTTTATTCAATTTTATTGATTATTTCAATTTTGTTAGATATTACAAAATAATAAGATAGAGTTCAAACGCTTTTATTAAATAATCAACATAGATTATTGATTCTATTTGGTATCAGAAATGGTCGAGAAATAATCGTATCAGTTTTACAAATGCTATTATGGAAAATAATACAATTATGCTTTATATGGATACATCTTTTTTATTGGACAATATTTTAAATTTTATCGTTTCGCAAGAACGTACAAGAAGAAATGTAGAAATAAAATTTTCAATGCAATCTAGTTGGTCATTATCATTAAAGGATCGGCAAGAATTTGTTGAGCGCGCGACGGGCGAAAGAAAAGGCGCGCTCCGGATTCGGATTTTTCATTAAGGAGACGTCGACTCAGCTATTCGGCTGTCCTCCCCTGCAGGGGGTGCAAAACGGGAACCAACAAGCGATGGCACCGAAAGGGAGCTGCCCCCCCATAGCCTCGCGGTATAATATGGTGGATTAATACGCGCAAAATCTGCCACCTAAAAGTTATTAATGATTGTCGTGGCGCTGCCTCGCTCAGCGACGCGTCAAAGATTTTATAAAGGAGGGGTTCCAACCCTCTGGACCACCCGACGACGCGCCTCGTCCATTCTTCGAGCTGTCGAAAGAAAGGCAGTCGAGAAGTCAATGCGGTTGTTAAGAAAGCATGGTGTCTCGCGTTCGATATCTTACATATTTATAAATACAAATAAAATTATAATGCGATATGAAAATATAATATAGAAATATTGGATTATTATATAATTTATTTCTCAACAATTGGCACGGAAACTGTTATTTTATATAGAGAATATTTCCATATAAGCTAATCTCAACGTGCTAAATTCAATCTTCACGAACACGATTATATCGAACAAGATTCGCGTATCACACATGTCGAGCGATCGATGACTTTTAGTCGATTATCAGCAGCTCTTTAATGAATTTCTTGATGCAGGTAGCTGTCAATAATGACGGCATCACCGGTGATTCGCGTTGTCGAACGAAATCGACCGGTTGGCCGACTGACAGAAATACGCGTCGTTTTCATTTTTAATCTTATCGCCGACACGGAAAGTCTATTAAGGCTGGTATCTGGCCACGCGTATTTTTGACCCGGTTGGATGACGGCCGGGCGCCTAAATCCAGTCGACATATTCGATTGCGTGGCAGCTTTCGGTATCATATTATTTAATGTGGGAATACAGTCCGCAAATTCCGGAATAAACGGGAAATGTAATTTAACGTTGGGTATAGAACGCCGGCTAAACGTTGATGGAATCCGGGTGGGGCGTTGCAAATTGATATAATTGATATGTCAATTGTCGAGACTAATGAAAGTTACAAGTTTTGATTCCTCGTCAGAAAAATGTGTGTATTTTCTAGTTTTTCCTATTTTATATTGAACATTTTGCAGTAACGAGCGCAGTGTCTGAAATATTTCTGTGTTGGACTTCCGGAATCTTTTACAACTTACATTTTCGTGTAATCTCCATTTCTTTTACGTTTAATTATTCATCCCGTTATTTATCGCAGTTATGAAAATAAATCAGTGATGAAGATAAATAATTAATAAGATATCATAATGCTTTTAAAATATAATGCAACGCGGTTGAAACGCAATCGAATAAATGTCAAAAAATAAATATCCGTTCCTATCTGATACACGTCGCCGTCGTAAGACACATGTTACGAATTCAAAGTTTAAGAAACGTACGAGTAACGCCGTGAATATATCTAAGTCAACGTAATTGCATGTTAAATAACAGATAAGTTTGACTGACAATGAAGGAATAAGAGGAAAGATGTGCCACGTACATCACAATGCTCGAGCTCAAGAATCAATAATGCAAATTTTAAAAGAAAGTTTAATATATAAAGTGTCACGTATTATTACGGACTGATCCGCGCGGTATAAATTTATTTATGTCCAAGGCAAAATCTGTTTTGCTTTAAGTGCATAATTTTATTTAAACGTCTGCGGACGAGACGTTTGGTATGCTGAATCATTTCTCTTCATTTACGAACGTACATTTTTATGCGTTGATGTCATACTGTTACGAATATTTCATCTGACAAATGCACTCACAATCAGTGCCCTGATGAAAAATCTTGGCTCGTAACAAGACGTTAGATTAAAATTCGGAATCACGGCGCGGCGGAGAAAAAAAAATGAGCAGCGTGCGAAACGGGGCAAGGGCCGCCTCGCGATTTCAAGAGCACCCTCAAGTTATCCCTCCCCCGACTCATCCTCGGCAAGGAGATTGAACGTGAATGCCCGGGACGGAAAAAAGCCGACAGCGTAACAGAAACGATACGGAGTGCCTGACGAGGAGTCACGCTGGCGGTCGGGGCAGGATTTGCAAGGGGTTGCCAAAGGGGTCGAAACAGGGGGTGCAGATTTGAACAAGAGCTCGGTTGCTATGCAAATTGGAAAGATAATAATCGATTGTCGGAGGATGGTTGCGTTGATGGGCTCGCGGATGAGCGCGGCACCACCTCCCCACCTGGAAAACACGCCGATCTCCCTCGCCCTCCCCTTTCCTTCCCCTCACCCGTCCCTCTTTTTCGCTGGCCCCTCCGGCCCACCCCCGTATCGCCCATCCCGATCTCCCTCAAGGGAAATTATATAGTCTGCCCTCGACGTACCCCAGGCACCATAGACCGTCAAATACCTTACCTGTCCCGTCTGCATTCATTCCCTTTCGTGTCTCGTCCCTATATCGGTAGTCCGAGAGAGCCGGGATGGACACTGCGAATTTTTTGGACACCTTCGGCTGTGCTCGGATAATCCAGCCGCCCCGTCGATTGATACGCGCCGCAATATTTTTTTTGTCTGAGGTTATTGCCAATGTCTCGATGGGGATGATTTAAGTCAGTCTTTTTTATGATTAAATACAATTGCTCTTTCACGCGTGCAATTATTTATTATTACGACAACACCTGAAATGTAATTGTGTAATGCGAGAGATACATTCGGATAATTATTTTTCACTTGTTAAACAAAATGCTTCATTATAAATATTTTTAACATTTAAAGGATTAGTTGTACATTTTTATTTTAGTACATTACTAAATTTATACATCGCATATTTAGGAAATAACGAATTGTCAGAGAAGAGAAGAGCATGGGCGAAGATCCTGGATAATTCAACACCATGACAATGGTGTTTGTATTTGTCATCGTGTCGTTTTAACGATCTTTGATCGGTTCTTTGATCAATTATGCAAGAGCGTGAACGCTTGATTATAGGCTTTCCGGTACGTTGTTACCGATCTGGCGATTGCGCAGTCACTTTGCAAGGGTTTATACTTACCGGAAGATTGACAAGGTAAGATTAATTGATCAATCAAATGATCTGGCGTAAAGAATTGAGAAAAATAAGCGGCAGCGCGCGGACATTATGACAAATGGTGTTTGTATCTTTTAAATTCGCCGGAATAAATGGCGCTGTAATAAAATCAGCATTGGCTGCGATCGCGGGGGCGGAGGCGTGAGTAAGCGTTCGCTAATTGAAGAAAGATTCTGCGTATTAATCTTCTGTTCAGCGGCAGTTCTTCTACGTCTCGTTATTGATCTAATTTTACTACTACTTTAACCGTACACGCAAAATTATCAAGTATTCGCAGCAAAGTGATGTATTATGCGAATTTGATCGGGACGATGTTGTTCCATTACGAAAGAAATATGATCCTGCTTTAATATTTATTTTTTCCGATGTTAAATGAATTTCCCCTCGCACCATGCAATTTATTTAATAACATAATCGGATGAATATAACTTTTGAATCAGGATAAATTTAAAAAAAAATAGTAAATTGTAAAATGCAGTAAAATTTAATATTCTATGCAAATTTCAATCCTACAATAATGAGAAACATGATACGAAATGCTATTAATTAAAAGAATTAAACAAGTTGAAATTAATAATCGTTTTATGGAAATGTCTCGAAAAATGATACCTGTTACAGTTAAAAACAATATTTTAATATAACAATTGTTCTGTATAATGCATTTATTTATCATTTTTGAAAGAGAAAGAGAATACATTTTTTTTGCAAACCTATTGTGATAATGTCTATAATTTTTATATTATGCTAAACTCGCCTCTCTGTAAAATAGTTGATAAGATTATGGAACTTGATGCTATATAATTTGACGATAATGCTTTGTTGCAAATTCACTGAGGCGTAGTCACGTGTAGCGTTCTGACAATTAGCTCGCTCATAAAAGTTTCGTTAGTGCGACTTCGCTATTTGCTTCTGCCTATTTGTATTGACGCAACTTGTTTGCGTATGTAAATTTGCAAAGTACGTCATCGACTGAAAACGTCGCCTACATTCAACATTACAAAGTCAATTTTCTTAAACGTCATGAAGTCATTTGTGCTGTTATATCGTTGAAAATTACCCTGTCCGTCCATGTTTAATAAATTAACGTTTGCAACTTTTCGTGCAATTTAATTTTGCAGGCATCGGTAGTTTAATTTTAGAACAATTATCTCCAGATAGCAAGTCTATTTACAATGAGTCATGCGCTGACTACATACACTACAACTACATACACATGTAGTTCCTCTTTCAAAGATATGCCGGGTTTTGAAATGCACATTACGCGACGAACACTTGGAATATATTAAGGGATGACACGCTGCGTTTTCTGAAACTACATTACAACAGTTTTTAGTGTTGAGAATTAATTGTTGTACAACACTGTAGTTCTCTCAAGATTACATACATGTTTCTTAAATGAAAAAAGAAGTAGTAGGAATAGGAAATTTATTAAGAATAAAAACTCGTCGTTTAACAAGGCTTCATTTTGACAAATAAAGTTTTGAATATCTTGTACCAGCACATTCGAAATGAAAGGTTGAGTTGCTTGGGAGATAAATCTCATTTGGAGGTGGACGTGCAAAGTCCCGAAAAAATGTATCGACAATTGAAAACTAAATTGAGGACGAATGTCCCAAAAAGTTATAATAACACTTTAAAAAGACATTTCTTAAATTCAGCTTTTCATGGTTTTCAATTTTTGGAAATATGATTTTTCGGGACTTTACACGTCCACTCATTTAGAGATACGTATGTTCGGCCGTTTTCTCGCAGTGCACTTGAAAAACTTTCTGGACCAAACAATCTCTCTTTCTCTCTCTCTCTCTCTCTCTCTCTCTCTCTCTCTCTCTCTCTCTCTCTCTCTCTCAAGAAAATCCTTAACGAAACATCAGCGGGGCATAAATTAAGCAGCGATGCGACGGAGCGCGTGAGCGAGCGAGCGAGCAATGGGGATGAGACAGGCGCGAGGGGAGAGCGACGCGAGGGAGGGCGCGGGGTACTTAAAAAAGTAGGTTGCAAATGAGCGGCGCGGACGAGCGGCGGGGGCAAATACGCGGCCAAACAAACGAAAGCGAGCGGAAAGAGGACGACGGTGTGGGAGCGAGGAGGCGAGCGCGAGAGGTGGAACGAGAGTTTCATGTTTGCGCATATTTCTCGTAATATTCTCTGTTTATCTCTATTGCCCCTTGTTTATCCAGTGTCCGTCCGTCCTGNATGACCGTGTGCGTCCGTCCTTCTATTTTCGTTTCTCCTTTTTCCTCCGGCTAGGTCCTTGCGTGCCCCGGCTGTCGCCGTCGTTGTCGTCGTCTTCGCCGCCGCCGCCACCGTCCTTCTCTCCTCTCCTCTCATCTCTTCTCCTCGCCGCGACGAGATGCACGCATTCGTTCATACGCGCCACACACATCTCCCCGTTCCTCCTAACACCATCTCCTATATATTCCAAGCGATGTTTACGTTCGAGATAAAGCGAGGAACAAACAGCGGGCGTCGAGCTCTCATGGTCACCGTACAGTCCGTCATAGCAGCACTTAAATGCGGTTGAGAAATCGAGGAAACGATCGCTCGGCCGAGGCGATTTCTCGCGCGTCGTCGTCCGAAAAAAAAAGGAACGGTTTAAATGAGTTTCAAGGTTCGTGGTTGGTGTTGCAACAAATTTAAGGCAATAACGATTGAGCTGTAAGTTATTTACGGTTCGTACGTTTGACAGTTACGATTCAATTGACTCAATGAGTTTGCCGATTCGTTGCCATTGAAAATTATTACGTTGCCCCAATTGTTCGACGCGGCGTTGATCGTATCGTCTGCGACCTTGCAGCTTATCGTTATTTTAAGAAAGATTTTCCCTCCGCGGGCGGTCTAACGTGATTATCCGCTATCTCGGGAATCTGTATTTCCCAGCACAATTTCCTTATCCAACTTCGAGAAAACTTGGCGTACGCTGCTTAATCAAAAATCATTAGCATGTAATCAACAACGAGGATCCATCATTATTCACGCAAACAATACGAAAATCTCAATAGGTATGCAAATGTACTTGGCATGTAGCCGGCGGTGCACCAAGAAACCCGAGATCAGATTTTTCCTCCTATTGCGGCGGCGTTACGTTTCATCGGGAGGCCGCGGTCGCGAAAAAGCGCTGCAACTCCCGCCCGTATTATCGCCATTACGCGCATTAATTTGCATCCCGAATTACCCCCTTGCAAACACTCCGTCTCGTGCGCGCGACATGTTATTACAGTCAAATGAAAGTCCGGGCGCACACACACGTCGCGCGTACCCGTCCCCGATAAATATCGGCTTGCTCGCTGTGCACTCGAGCCCGCCGGGACTTACGCCAGGACGGACGACGAATTACGAGTATCTGTTTCAAAATTTTCCTGAAACATCTCCCATCTCCGGCTCGCTCGCCCGGAGACCTGCCTTTCGTCGTCCAGTCCCCAGAAAATCCTCGGAGAACCGCCCGTCCGTGATCGCCGATCGCCGATCGATGCACCCTAGCATTCGCCGCCTCCGCGTAAATGGAAAAAACAGCGAAATATTCGCGAATCAGTATTACATTATATCGGAACAAATATCTCATGCGGGCGTACGATTGCGCGAGAGACAGAGAGATCGGTGTGTAATTTCGTTGCATCCGCGCCTGTATCGCGTGACCTGCCTTGTTATTCTCTGTTCTACGTCGTCCGCCGTGCAAGTCCATCATCCCCCGAGAGTGGAGGGGGGTCGAGAGGGAGAGGATGGGGCGAGGGCGAAAGGGTGGGCGCGAGCGCATGAACGACGTCGGACGACGCCGGGGCTGATCGGAGAGAGAGATGGACAGCGGCCGATTCTTCGCATACCGAAAAAGGAAAAAGGAAAAAAAGGAGAGAGAGAGAGAGAGAGAGAGAGAGAGAGAGAGAGAGAGAGAGAGAGAGAGAGNGAGAGAGAGAGAGNAGANAGGGGAGAGCGAGAGACAGGAATAAGCGCCGAGCTGTACAACGCCGATGCGTTACAACGATTGTTTCTCCCCCGTCTCGAGAGGCGATACGCGATAAAATCGATCTTGTAACGATCGGACTATCGATCTCGTAAACAACGGCGCGGGCGCGCTTCGCATCGCGAAGAAAAGCCGCCAATGAAGCCCCGCAGCGTGTTGTTCCAATGCATTTACAATAACGACGTTGTTTATCTATCGGACGACAAACGACTGGTGGTTCCCGCCCTCGCGCGCGAGCGCCCACCCTCCCCCTCTCGCCCTCGTAACCTTTCTCCTCTCCCTTCTCATACGTGTAAGCTTTCCACCTCGCTCCCCCCGCTCGTCCTCCTTTGCCGTATTCAACGTCAACCCTCCGCCTCTTTACCCCATTCATCTCCGTCTGTATCGCCACTCTCCGTCCATTCTGTGTATATATACAATCGTTATATATTAAACACAGTGTAAGCTCGACAGGCCGGCCGAGTTGCAAACAATCGTGATGCGCTCTCCACGCCAGTATACGAATCGTACGTTGACGTAATGCGGCAAACTATGCGGATGATCATCGGTAGAGTTTTTGATACAGCTACTTTATAAGCTAAAAGGTATAAAAATTGTCATAAAATTCGAGAGAGTGAGAGAGAAGGCTCCACTCTGCAGAATTATAATTTTCTGATGGGATTATAATTCCACGGAGATACATCCAAAGAAAAGTATTTCACGTTTAAAATGATTTTTCCTATAATATTCTAAGCTTACCGTTTTATAGCAAACATATTCCTCTTTCAGTAAAGTAAAAAATACCCTGTTTATATTATTTTTCTCTTGATTTCAGAGAAATCTCGTTTTGAGGTCAATATAAAAGTAAAATCCTTTAAGATTTCCACGTATATTAAAATTTTTTTTTAGATAGATACATTATAAAAGATAATAATAGAGAAGAATATTGAAGAAACAACGAAATCAAGTATATAGAATATTTTTGATTTTAAATAATATATTTTATTTTGTGCTAAGATAACTTTTGATGCCCTCACGCTATCTTTATCGTAAATCAAGAATCATCAATTACTTACATTTAACATTTGACATTGGATGTTGTGATTATTAATCCAACTTCAAGTCTTGTAATCCTAGAGTTTCGGATTATAAAAATGTACGACACTTCGATTCGCTAGTCAATGAACGTACGATACATGTGATTCAAGTATAAGATAGCCGCAGGATAAAAGCGAGGAATTAGTTGACCGCGGTGGAGGTTTGTCGACATCATAAAGTCACAGGGGATGATAAGTAAGCGGGAGAATAGCAGCGCGCGGCAGAAGCTGAGGAGAAACTTGTAACCAACTTCCGCAACAGCCCCGCGTGTGCGTGCGCGCATGCACTGGCGATTAACACGGACGGACGTGCTCTTTACCCCGCGACTCGAGTATCGTCTGGCTGATGTAAAAAACATGATGGCACACAACGCGTTGTGCGTTGCTTACACTACGACTCTTCTTATTCCCGAATAGGGTTGGAACGCGATGGTAGACATGGAGGTTGGCTATGGGGTCGTTTACACTGGGTTAGCATTGTTTTGTGCGACAGCCACTCAGACTCCTCGTCAGAAAAGGCCGCTGACACTGTCAGCGAGCTCTCACCAGCGCAAACTTCAATAACACATGAAGGCAAATTGAAAAATTATCACACCAAAGTGAGCTGACTGTTTAGAAAGAGGGTAAGTCTTGGCCCGTCCTCTAATCTTTAGATCGTCGGCGCTCACACGTGCGTACCGTCTAATATTTCGCGTGCGGATTAAGAATCTTTCTATAATCTCGGAATAAATGGAATGAAAACTGCGCTTTCAGGTGCGACTTTTGTACAATGAAAATTGTCTTCAAACGTATATCTTTAATAATTACTGATAAAATGGATTACAAATTTAAAAAAAAAGAAATATAATTTACTCTCGTGATCCTTCACGAATTTATTTTCTATAGTTTATTTGTTGTGCACATTGCCATCGACGGGCAAAAAATAAAAGTAATTATATTTATTATAAACATAAAAATAGAAAAGAGGAGTCGGATGAAATGTCTGGATAAAATTTCGATGAAACGCACGATTTATTTTTGAAATGCTTTAAAGTGTTTTTTTTTCGACGAGTATTTATTTAATGACTACACTTTTAATGAGGAAATACATTTTATAAAATCTAGCCAATCCATTTATTTACTTGACTCTGTTCTGCAAATACAACATTTATGAATTTAAGGTTGCGACTATTTTTCATTGTATCATATTTTATTTGAGACTCACAATTAGTTTTTTCTACTTGATTTGTTTTTTATCCATCAGCTCCATCTTTTACGAATGATGTTATTTTTGCCATTTAATGTATGGATTAATCTTTAAGTCTTGTCTAATCATAAGTTAAATAAATCTTGCCGCTCCAAAAATACGATAAATTACACACGCTACTTTGTGCAAGTCAAAAAAACTTAGAAATGTAAAATCCAGACTTTTGTTTAATTTTGCCTAATTTGTAGCTTTCTTTGATATCAATGTTAATTTTATTAATAATAAATAATTTTTGCAAATTTGCGCTTCTTTAAGTTGCCACGTCTTTTCCGTTAGAAATTCTGATTTGATCGTCGATATTCCGTCAACATCTGTTTGTAGATTCACGGTAGAGCGTATCTATGCTTATATATGCACTGTACGTCGGTACCGCCTGCAAGGATTGAGCACTGATATAGCTTAGTGCTTACATTATTAATTCCACGTGTCGGTGTGTTGAATTGAACCTGCTTGGTAAACCGGTTGTATAGCGTAACGATTTTACCTAGTTCTCTCGCTGATCTGTGTCTTCGGTCTTCCCTATATACCATTTAAGAGATCGCCTACGAAACGGGTCAAGATGTGTACGGGCTAGAATTAGAATTCCTTTCCGTGACTCCGAAATTTATCACGCCATCGGCATTTTAGTTTTTTTTAGCTAAATACTTTCCCACCTCTCGCAAACTTTCAGAACGTATTAAGTCTTCGCCGGGCATGTAAACATCTATCAAGTTGTGAGCTAAATATAAAGGCTCCGGAAACAGGCCATTTGCGGCTCTAAAATCGCTTACGGAAGAGTCGTACTCGTCGCTTTTAACATCCCGCAAACAATCATGTAATATGCCCGAAATGAAATAATAAAGTCAAATCAATACATGGTAGTACTTGAATTGGATTGAATTATCAGCGAAAAATTTTATCATGTTACTTGTTGCTACATTTCTTTAAGTATATATACGTAAATGTTCATTTACGTTAAAGATAAAACTCGTAAAGATCATTATCTTTATAATAAAAATTATATCGGTCTAAAAACAACTGTTTCGTAACATCGAATTACTCGCGGTGTCAGGTTAATGGGTTGAAACATTTCCTCCAGCGAACAATGATAGATGGATAAAGTAGCTGACGACGAAGCGACTTTAATCATTCCAAGAGGCGTATTCGGACGATCGGCGGCCGCTCGCGGCGCTGTACAACACACCAATATACAACAATCACGCACACGAGTTGAGCGCCGCGAATAAATATCACGTAACAGCTGTAGGAAGGTGTGCGCGATGCGTCGGAGAAAAGCTACTTTACGAGGGTGGCAGGTCTGATCGTCGGCCTGCCCGCTTTCTTGCCGGCGAATAATTAGAGCCGATAAGTCACAGCGCAACACCCTGCCGCGCGCGGGGGGAGGGGGGATGAGGTGCACCGATGGGGTGGTTCGGCGGGGGCACGGGGCAGCTGTGAGCGAAGTTGAAAGTTAGAATGGGGGGGGGGGGGGGGGGGATGAGGTGCACCGATGGGGTGGTTCGGCGGGGGCACGGGGCAGCTGTGAGCGAAGTTGAAAGTTAGAATCGCGAGGGGTGCAGCGTAGGGGGCAGGGGGCAGGGGAAAGGGCCGGAGAAATCGCGTGCCGATGCCCCATTACACGGACAGACTTAGCTTCACCCATAGTCGCGATTCCTACTTTCGAGTTGCCGGCTTGCGAGGGTGGGAGCCACCTCCGGAGCGCGTCCCTCGTCGTCGCACCACCATCACCACCACCACCATCATCGCCGGTGGATCNCCTCCGCTCGTCCGCGACGCGCCACCAACACTGTTGCTATTTAGGGTAATTTCGACTTTCCGATACCCGTTACGTAAGCGTGATTTCGAGGCCGTTCGCGATCGATCGCGCGCCGCTCCGGAAGGGCTTTCGATAACGGGCTTCGATTTCGCATGCAGCTCGCAACGCTGCAATTATATTCCAAGTCAAATTTTCGTATCGCCGCTACCTGTGCCGCCTGCCACTTTTCATTTATACATTTCGATCATCGGGCATGCAGTTATAGTCTAATTATTTATCAGGCTTAGCTGAAATATGATTTTGCAAATCTTTTATTATTATATTTTATTAAAGAAATGAAATATAAATTAATAATAATCTAAATATTTCGAAAAATATAGTATTAGAAATAATTTTTGCATTATATATACGTATAATGTTAAAATTGTAAATGATAATATACGTCGCTAATTTATATAAGAAATTCATGCGGATGTAAATGCAGAAATTGGATTCGGTTAAACTGTTGCACTTGACGGTGATTTAATGTTCATCAATTTGCCAATCAGCGTCTTATGTCGACATACACATATACAGATGATATTTCCTATTTGATCCTTATTAAACATGCGTGCTCGATATACGGGCATTTACCGAGTACATTGACTTCTGAGCACGAGGAATTTCTGATGTATTAATCGAATTACGTGAGGATAAGCAGGTAATTTTTCGATATTATTCTATGATCGGTTTTTTAGCGTTCCGACGTAGGCTTGAGTAATAAGCATTCGCGGAATTACGGCCGTCTTTTTTATGCCGGTTTATGGACGGCACTGGAATACCGAGCGATTACGAATTTACAGAATAGCTCATTCTGGGTTATTCCGTAATCAATAATTTAGATGCATTGTAACGTGAGTGGTGCATTGTGTGTTGAAAAGTACGACGAAGCCTCGCTAAACGCGATCTACGTACTCGCGGAAGGACACATTGTAGCAATTTAGCGGAGTTGTTCGAGCACAACTTTAGAAATGTAACTTTGTATTTGATGCGTCGTAACTACTTTCGGCCTATACATCCTGCATTCGTTAAAGATGTGTATGGTCTTGAGCGTGTACGGTACGATCAATTTTTTAGCATTTCTGCCGCGTATTCCGGGAAATCGAAGAAACTGCTAGCATGCAGCTGCATTTTCAACACAGTTTATATATAACATCCTTCTAGGAAAGGTCGATTGCACAGGCATTCGACAATACAACTAATTTTGTTACATTATTGATTATTTTAAAGAAATAAGAGAAATAATGATACTTACTTTTATCGCGAAGAACTCATATTTAAAAAAAGGTAGTTTTCTCGGTAATTGTTAATTATAATAATTTTAGAAATAAATATAAGGACAATAATAGATTTGATAGAAATATGAAATTGTCTACTTTTTAGCGCGAGCAAAAATGATAATACCGATAATATTAAAAAGATAAAACTTTTATGATTTTTTTATCTCAACACTCTGTAGATATATGATTATTTTTTTAATATACAATTTCTGAGGGAGCAAAAGTATATATGTTGGTTATAATAAGTCATATTTTTTGTTCATATTAATTTATAACGTTCGAAAGCGATATTGAAAAACAGAGAACGTTTTCACGCGGAGAATGTCAAAACTCGACGACAGCCTGGTATCGCGCGCTATCAGTCGAGACCGAAGATTTTTCCGCGGGGAGTCTATCTCGGCGGTTGGACAATAGACGCAGAAAGGAGTTTTTCACGTCGCTATTTTTAACGCCCGGAGCTTTCCGGTGGCGGAAAAGCACGGAGAGGAAAGCCCGACGCGTTTGACCACGTGCCGGACACGGATGAGTTATTTTGATATCGGGACTTCATGCCCCATTAGGTCGGCTTGACGATTATTTCGGAAGCGGGGCAGAACAATACCTTG
Organism: Tetramorium alpestre; assembly: GCA_021460005.1. Taxonomy (NCBI): domain Eukaryota; kingdom Metazoa; phylum Arthropoda; class Insecta; order Hymenoptera; family Formicidae; genus Tetramorium; species Tetramorium alpestre. The sequence continues at coordinate 3,518,590 of JAJVSH010000001.1, forward strand.
ACAATACTCTGACCGGCGGTTTCGTTCGATCGTCGACCACCACCCCTCATTGTCACTCTCTTTATCCTCTCCCGTTTTCCAAGCCTCCCCCCCCCTCCCTCTCTCCCGCGCTCGCTTGTCGAACATCAGCGAGTGCTTTCAAAGGCTGATTTCTACTGTTACCGCTGCCCACTTTGATCGGACATGTTACAAACGTACGCGCCAATCGTATTAGCCAAATAGGTTTGATCTTCTCTGTACGCTTCAAGTATCTACGCAAATTATTATGTGTTCTTAATCAATTTTATTAAACATACATAATGGGCATAGACGTAATGAAATATTAATGACCACTATGATTTTTAGAGATTTTTAGAGATTTTTTTTTAGAGAAATCGAAATAATAATCCATGTACATAAATGCGCGCGTAATTAATTAAAAATTTTTATAACATTTCTTGAAAAATATACATTGTATTCTTACAAAATATAACAGTAAACACAACAATAAAATATACCGAATAATATGATTATAAATAAGTAGAAAAGTCAATGCAAATAACAGTAGAGCAGACATTAAAATTGTATCCACACATATCATATTTATTAAAATCATTTTCATTAATAAACGAAATTATATAACTGTAAACAACATTTTATTTAAGTAAATTTTATAATAAACGACATGCATTAATAAAAATCTGATAAAAACGAGCACAAGCGTCATTAAATATTTCTTAATAAATCCGAATAAATATCTTTATTTACAGAAGCGAGTTTACGCTGATGGCAATGTCGCTCCTGTATCCTCCGCGTTATGTGACTGTGTCACATATAAAAGGGAGTTACGCGGGGAAGTTATATTTTACCGGAAAAATTGGGAAATTTTTCCCTCAATTTTATCGTTACAGAGATTATGCTTTTTTCGGGGCTTATTCCCAGCGCCAATATTTACTCGTTTATAATATACATCGAAGCGAAAATGCTTTGGCCGGATGTGAATCTATTCGAAAATTTAGTCGCAGTAAATAAATATTTGTTTATCCCAACTCAAATATATTTCGAAAAATGAGATATGCAGCAGTAGCGAGCATTTTTTATTTGTCTGAAATATTTATCGCCGAACGAATATGTAATTTCTACGATGATATTCGATAACCAAAACTAGATTAATCGAAAACTAATTTTTATTTACTGTGAAACTAGATCTTTTTAAGTTGAACAGATATTATCCGTCTATAATAATCGTCACACTTGTAATATTTAATTATAATAGATAAAGTATGTATATATGAATGAAGTATGTGATGTATGTATATATGAAGCAATCACAAAATTAAATCTTTATCGTTTCAATCATCTAATGTTTGAGAAAAAAAACATAACAATATTCAATTTGTTTATCGTTCAGATATTCAATTCGTTTCTTTAATTTTTCCTAGTGAGTAATTTTCATTTGACTTCTTCCGCATGCAATCCATAGTCTATTTTTACATTTCCTCTTACTGGCTTTACGAAAGAAGAAGTAGCGGGAAAACTTGACGCCGACAAGCGGGCGTGTAACGCGGCACCTTCTTCAACGCGTGCGAAACGTTAAACAATAAACACCGTACGTTGTATACACAAAGGTTCAACGATTTAAACGCGAGCTCGTAATAGCCGGAAGCGTTTTGCGCTGTTTTTCGACGGCGGGCATATCGCAATAATCCTCTTTTCCGGAACAACATAATAAGCGGTAACGTAAACGTACCGTTCTCGTCTCGCTGCGCGGCCAGGTGGCGGAGGAAAGACGGGAGGGGTGGTGATGGAAAGGGCCGTGGAATTTTTTCGGAGGCGGCAGGGAGAGAGGGGCGTTCAGGGCGAATTGAACTAACAAGGTCCCCGAGGGCAGTTTACGCCCGATGTCCCAGTAAACCCCAAACTGTCGGGGGATGATCGTTTGACAGCTCGCGACGCATAACCGAGTGTCTATAAATCCACTTCCACACTAAACCCATCGTTTCTCTTGCAACATCACTCTTGCTTTATTTAATACATATATGTATAACAAAGAAAAGGAGAGAGAGAAACGCATTAAATAAATTGAGAAATCTAATAGAATGCTCGTCAGTTTTAACACCATCGTTTCAAGAGGCAATCAAAAGAAATTATCACGCAATCTTTTGAAGACATTTCTGTGCATGTTGAAAAGCCTATAATACTATATTCATTTAGCTTATTTAAAAAGAAAACATTTATTTTTCCATTAGACGTTAGATTTAAATATAATANTTATTTATTAGAAGATACGATTCATCATTTGGTATATAAAACAGTGAGCCACAGTTTCCCTACGGCGTGGAATTTCTTGGTTATTACAGCACATTGCTTTACCAAGTTCTCTCTTGTGTTTCGCCCTAGTATTTCGGTAAGACTTGCCGGTGATGAAGCCACGTGACGGTGATCAACCTGCTCAGGGAGTCCTTCTCGGGTGTCTCAACAGTTCTTACGCGCAGTCCGCTTAGGGTATTGTTCCGGCCGCAAAGCGCCGGTGAGAAATGGCGGCCATAGATCCTCCGCATCTCAAGTAGGTGCGTTTCGTGGCAACGACCGAATGACCATTTGTTAAGCTCCTCCGCTCCGCCGTCATCTGTCCGCCATCGGCCGGGAAAACACAGCTTGCTACAGCAGCCCTCGGCGCACTCGATCGTTCTCACTTTTTGCCGCGCCTTGACAGACGTGAAAACTGTCCCCGAGGAAAGCCTGTCGCCGCAATATCAACCGCGTATCTCTCGCGGAGGTATTTTTAAGACCTTAAATAATACACCTCGGGCCTCATTTTACAAACTAGCTGTTTATACAGTAAATATAACGTTAATAAATCTCGCGCAAACTTTTATATCTCACTCTCTTACCCGCATTTGTCGCTTCGGCAGCTTGATTGGATTTCTTATTTAAATATACCGCATTTACATATCTTCCGTTCACATTTATTTCAATTATTCGCATTATGCAAGAAATTCGGGAGCGAACGATGTTTCGCAAGCGGGCCTCTTTTTCAGATGGTTTTGCACTTTACGTTAAATGAACTACATATCGCGTTACTTACACAAATTTGTAGCGGGCAGCATGCACATCGCGAATTCCAATTTCAGATCGGCCTTCCGTAATTTCCGGAAATTTTCAAAAATCGCCGCGAACTTCAATAAAGCCGTCGTAATTAATTTGTGATTATATCGTGAATTCCTGCAAATTCATGTTACGTTGCATAGCGCGATAGGAATGCAACCGACCTCAACAAGCCCGATACGAAGTACCTGATTTAGAGAGACGTATAAACGATATTTCGATACTATTTCCCCGCGATACTTTCCAAATCGAATTGAAAGGTGCAAAATTGACAAGCGGCGCCGCGCGGCCCGGCGCGCGCCGCGGGCTGCGATTTTTTCCCCGGAATCGCCGTATCATTTTTCCCCGATAGTTTCGCTCGCGAGAATGCGGAAAAATGTAACGCGCGCTCGCCCTCAGATATGAAATACCGCCTCGTGCCGACAATCGACTTATTAATTATCGATCACTCTCGTTGTCCTCGATATCACGGGATGCGCAGAAAACAGATTTTGATCATCCCGGGCTTTTTAACAGTCCGACGAGTATAAAATTTATGCGCCGAGCCATATTTATTTCTATGCATATTTATTCGATGAATTTCATAACTAAATTACAGATCTATATGCAACGGTTTGTTAACCTGATAGTACTTGTAACAAAATATCAAACGTCAAACCCCCGTTTTGCGTATGCATAAAAGGAGAAATATTAAAAATTTGCCTAATTATCCATTTCGTGATTAATTCCGAATGGAATATTGACGAAAGCATTTACCACTTAACCAGCTATAATTAATGGCTTAAATAACGCTTTTAACGTTGTCGCGATATCTTTCGATTGTGAGAGAATTTGACGTGAATCGTTTGTTTGATTAACGAGAGCGAATGCGGATTCGTTGTGTGTATTGTTATAGCGGCATGCTTGTCCTGCTATATTGATATGCAAGATATATCTTGGAGTTTATGGGGTTATTAAGGACTTCATCCGTGTCTCATGGCGGGATTACTACGTTATTATCCTTCGGTAAGTGGCAGGCAGGTTGGTCGGCGGGCTGGTCGGCCCCTTGGAAGGAAGACCAAACATCGTCTCCTCCTTACCACGGTCCCTCGAGCTACCCGGTGAAACTAGTAAGACATTCGCCCCCCCCCCTCCCCTCCTCCAATCCAGCCCATGGAACGGCATCCAGTTGTGAATTTGACCCTCGTAATTAATTTATGACCGCCGTTCTTGTTGCAAAGCCAGTTGAGTAAGCAGAGAGTAACTGACCTCGCTCCTCCTCGAGCTCCGGCCCCAATTACGCTTATGATCTATTTCATACGAATAATTTCGAAGGCATCGCCTGATTTCACTAATATTAGGATTATTAACTGATTTATTATTATTTATTCCATTTCAGCATACACGATGTAAATTATTTGCTTAGAAAGCATATATTCAATTTAATTTGCAAGAGCGATACACGGATGTAGGATTATTTAACGCGTATCAAATTAGAGTGCATTTAGTAGAAATTTATAATACCAACTATAAATTATCCCCAAGTCCAGGAAGTAGATGTACATATGTCGGTTTTAATGTCTTATGAATCGCGTCGTGCAGCGCAATACGATATTTATTCAAGGAGATGCACGATGCTATACTCGGACATAGTTTCCCATACATTTTTCGCCTAGCGATGGGGTTAATATAGAAAATCCACGGGATGACGGGCGTTACGATCCCGCGGCGTCTTTCATATACCCATACCGATCGTTCCCGCGGGATTCCTCTAATGCTTCCGCTTCCACTCGGTGCACACGTACCCCCCCTCGTACTTATTACGAGCCTAATACAAATTCGACATGGAAGCGAGAGTTGTTAGAAGGCGCTCGGTGGTGCGCGGCGGGACGCAGGAATCCATAGATCGCGGGGCTAACAATCAGCCGTAAATTATGGTCTCAATATCCATTGTGTACCCTACTTGCTCTCGAGCGGACCTAACCCCAAAGTCTGAGGCCAAGACTACCCACCCCATCCTCGGTTCAGAGACGGTTGGCTCTCTCACGGCCCGGCTGAACCGAGAGATATGTATATTAATGGGGCAATCTTACATAGTTTTGTTTACCTTGCCATTCTCCCAGTACGTATACAATTACTATCCCCGGTCCCTATGGTGCGCCGGCACGAGAGCCGCCTCCGTTACAACCCCTTCGGACTGCGCCGGCCTCCGACCTAACTAGTTTCCGCCGACGTCACTATCGCGCGCTCGGCTGCCGTCTTGTTTCTTCCTGAAGCACAGACTGAACTTTGTGGAGAATTTCACTATTATTTGCGAAAGATTAGACAGGGTGAAAAACGTTAAACTGTCAAGATTTTGCTTTGAAACTGTTAATACGTGCATTTAATATTTGTAAGAGCGGAATTTTTTCAAGATAATAAGCATATACGTTCTTAATGGAATATATCTTAATTGACTTTTTAATTAATGGCAGTTACAAATAGAACAAGATATGCTAAAAAAAATAATAAAAAAACATGCATAGGAAAATTTGATAAAATTAGGTGTATATTAGTAGGATTAAATGTATAATAGCTGCTCTTTTTCGAAATTACTTATGCAATTCTTTATAGAATCTGATCTAATTCAATTTAAATTTATTAATGTTCTTTTAATAAAGTATTATTATAAATCTGAATTATAAGATTCTTAGCTTTAAAATCATATATTTAATCTAATTTTAATACAACATTAAATTGAAACTACTATATATTATATAAATTAATATTTGAAGAACGATAATTATACATCCTAAATCAGATAAGAAAAATTAAATTCAATGAACTTGTTATATTAATAATAGTTTATATGTATGAATAATTATTAATTAATAAAAAAAATGTCATCGTGCAGAGAGAGAGAGAGAGAGAGAGAGAGAGAGAGAGAGAGAGAGAGAGAGAAAGGTTTTTTCTCCGAGACTTTTAAAGCTGACGCGATGCAACAGGATGCGGCCGCAGTATCCCGATATCGTGGAGATTTAGTGACGCGCGTCAACGCGTCTGCAATATGTTCAAGCCGCTGACGGCGACGATCGAGGTCGAAGAATGCTATTTTTAAAAACTACACCGGTCGTTGCGGCGTGATATTCCGATGCGCGCGAGAGAGAGAGAGCGTATCCGATAAAAACGAATTCCGTTCTTGAAGGGCTCAAACGCCGCACCGATGAAAATCCATTCTACGGCGCGCCGGCTTTCAGCAAAGAAAATATTGTCCGCGGCGCGGCGCGCGCGGGGGCCGCAGCAGAACGATCGCGGCAGAGAGCGGCACTTTTCACCTTCGCTCTTCCACCCCGGTTTTTAATTCCGTGCGTGGCACACGGCGCGCGCGGTCCGGCTTTGTAGCGGAATGTACATTTCTCCCGCTGAACAACCTCATTTGTGTAATCCCCGAAGCTTCGACAACAAACTGTCTGCGGCATCGGAATGGCGCTGGGGGTGCACGGGGGTGTGAGCACGACATTAACGTACTTTGTAGTTCAACTCTCTGCGGCAGTCGTCCTTCTCCGCCCCCCTTCCCTCTCGCCCCGCCGCGTTCCGCTCCCGCCACCCTCCACCTCGCGTCCCTTTACCCACCAAGGCTCCGTCGTCCTGGATGAAATTGCGATTGTAATAGCAATTATCTTATTTCTACTATTGCTTCTTTGTACTTCGATTCGCGACATACGGACTTGGTGCTGATGCAAGCCGGGAGACAGGAAGGGCCGCCGGGGAGGGACGGAGGGTGGTCCGCGAATGGAATTAAATGTTCACGGGATAGCTCGGCAAGGACCGTGACGCAATTTAAGTCGCGCGGTATTTGCCGGAACGGAATGATGGCTCTTTCAGAGGCCAGCATTACGCGCGATAGTTATAACGCTTTTTTGGTATTGTTGCGCTTTTCGTTTATACTTTTTCATGCGCACCGCTCGCGCTTTTAATACGCATTGCATTTGAAAGGTCGCTCGCCACTCGGTGGTAGGAGACTCGCCATTTTTATTGGCCGCTTAAGGGGATCGTGTTATGAGAGGAAAAATATCGAGAGAGAAACTAATTATGTCTTTTTAATTATGTGTGAGTTTTTGCTACAGTATTTAATTTTATATTGTGTGACCAAAAGATTTTGTAAATGCCGTCTGGCACAGATATTACAATTTTTTATAATATCGCGCTGTTGTGTTGAAAATTATTATATTGCCATTATGTTTGCGCTGATTATGCCGATGCAACAAAATTCTTCCGGCTTTTTAAAACAGTGTGTATATTAGCATTAAACAGACATGTAGAATTCATTGAGCTTATTGTTAGTACAAAGAATTGAAGAAAGAAATTCTTAGGAAACATTATGATTTACGTCAAATAAGAATAAAATTTTAAAAGCAATGATAAATAATAATATGAAAAGGTATTGTAAAACAGCAATCACACATTAATAATATCAATATTTTAAGTTTCAAAACATTTTTTAATTTTCATACAACTCTCGAGAATATACTAATCATTCTTTTCCTTTATTTTATGAACTTGATCGTCTTTTCAAGCTATACTTACAATTAGCGGATAAAATATCGATTACTTTTGCGATGAAAATTCAGACATTTTAAAGACAATGGATTACTATTGTTTAAAGATGCAACAATAAACTCAAGATCGAGGCCAAATTGTCAAATGCAAAAGCGAAAAGCTGCATTGTGACGTCGAACGCTAGAAGTTTGGGAGGGTGGGAAAGTGGTCGGCGGCGTCGACAACGAGAGATTGACTTGAAGGCTGCGGGCCGCGCGGGGGTGGCTCGCGCAGGGGTTGTCGGCACGGCGCGGCGTGGCGGTTCGAGTCGGAGAAACGGTCTCAGCTCGCGCCGCTCGGCCTGAAATTCGCCCGAAGTAATCAATATTATAGCTCGCAAAGATATATGCGGGAGGATGTGAGCAAACAGTGTACACACGTGCATTGTTACATGGCCGGGGGTGGTGGATGGTATAAGGAGGGGTTGCCGGGAGAGATGGAGAGAGAGAGAGAGAGAGAGAGCTACGTGGGAGGAGGTGATGAAGAAGGGGCTGAAGGGTGCCACGGGGCTCGCAGAGCGGAGCTCCACGGTTACGCGGGGCTGGCGGGAGGAAGGTAGGGCCTGAATGGAGGAAGGAAAGGGGTGGACAGCCGGACAAACAAAACCCTTGCTGCTTCATTTCTGCCCGTCTGGCCAGACACCGACCCTTTATACGCGCGCGCTTCCGTCCTACGTTCGCCGTCACCCCTGCCCGATGCGTGATGGACCCGTACCACTCTTTCGTCGACGTTCCCGAGACGAACGAGACTTTCTGCGCACTACTTTTCGAGTTTGTTAATTAACGGCACCGCCCAGTCGAAGAATGCCTCGTAATGGGATTGATAGTCTAAAACGTAAAGTATTGTTCTTCTCGCTGGTGGAATGAATATTGCGGGCTTGTCGTTACGTGCATTGTGAGAGACGTTGAAGGTTAGAGACGCGTCGTACTCTTTCAATATTTTATTTATTCCAAGTATATTTATTCACGTTAATTTATAATGCTGACAACTCTGAGAAGACGTGTGATTTTCTATGGATCTGGTTATGATTATTTTAATAGCTTTGTATAGAATGCATTGGGGATAGAGACAGAGAGAGAGAGAGAGAGAGAGAGAGAGAGAGAGAGAGAGAGAGAGAGAGAATGTGTGCATTAAAAGTATTTAAAAAATAATAAAAATCGTACAAGTAGAAGTGATATTTTATTTATATATTAATATTATAATAATTAAATAATTATCAGCAATATATTTCTATGTATATGTAATTTATTATTCGACAATAATTATTTAATTTTTATTTCAGGTCAGTGGTGTATACTTCCCTGGCTTCTGAGACACAGTGACATGGCTTGTTGATGTGAGTGAGAGAACTTTTCGTAGTTGATGTGCATCTAATTCTAAGAGCTTTCGCAGCTTACGTAGAATGCGTAAAGTTCTATTACTTGCTTCCCCTATTAACCATTTATTATATATATATATATATATAATTTAATGACTTTAGACACTTATATCCTTTTAATCATAATAAGACATTGATGAAACTGCGGATCAATTACACGAAGATTTACATAAAAGTAGATTGTATTAATTCAATTTAAGTAAGGCAATAAATTATGTAGAACAGATAGATGGAGCTTCATGAAAACAAAACTAAAATTTCATTTTAATATATTCTGAATTGTATTAATGGAAATTCCCATTTTATGAAATAATCCCAATTTTCGGGATTATGAATCTTGCAGAAAAACGAAATTCGAGCCGTTTGATAGTTAAAACGCATCGATTTGGACACCTAAAATAGAACCGATAGCTCTATTGTCGGCTTTAGATCGACGTCGCGACTCCTTCTGAATATTTAAACAACAAATATTAAAACTTTCGTCGCACAGCGCGACGCGAGCCAAAGTTCTCCCAGTCTTCGTAAAGTCGCGATCAGAGATCACCCTTCATATGCGGCGACCCTAAAACGTTATGGGTGTTGACGGCGAGCGTTGTCAAAATTTTGGCGTCGTACAACCCCCTCCGTTGCATATAAGGAATCACGATTTCGGCGAGTCGAGGGTAAGGAGGGATGCCGTGCGAATATTCGGGTGACATAATACTTCTTAAGTCGTAAACCTCCCTTGTTTCTTGGCTGAGCGGCATTCCTGAAGTTTCGTATCGGCAGTCGTACAACAAACACGATTATCGATGTCTCGTTCATTCCCCCAAGGCGAAAGGGAGGAAAACGCACCCTCGGATCCCACGTGCTGCTCCTTTCAACCCTCTCTCTATACGCGCCGCGTATTTTATGCCGTCGTTTTCCGAAGGATCTTTTTCCCACCGAGATGTTTAGAATTATCGTTTTCGCGTCGAATCGCGACGGCGGCGTTATTTTGCAAACAAAATCATGAATTTAATTTAAGATATTTTATATAACGCAATTGCGTAAACCAATGCGTAAATTATAAAATCGTCGATGGGGAGGATGATCTTTATTTTTGTAAATAAATTTGTAATTTTTAGCTCGTGTACCATTGGCATATTTTTATCAGGAAAATAACTTGCATAAAATTACCGTTTCTATTCTAGTAGAATCATACATCTTTTCATGTACAATGTTCTCTAAAGAGTTAATCTTGCTATGATATATATGTGCAATCTGCACTTCTCGGAAATAATATCCGAGAGTGGAGATTAATAATATGAATGAAAACTGTAAAACAAAGCGTCATTTTTTTCGTCACTTGTTTTGACGCACATGTGTATAGGATGTGCGACGCATGTCGGTATACCAGACGCTACAAGCAAGGGTACATTTCGCTTGTTTCTGGATCAACGTTCGGTATTCGTTGGCTACTTGCTCACGCAGTACATTAGCATTCTAGCTAATTAAAACGAAATGCTAACTGAAATTGTAATTGTCTGCGTTATCGATGGTATAACACGTAGGCGAATGGTGCGGCCGGAAGTTAGCCCGTTACGTTGCGCGGTGTATATACTTTTTCCTGCTTGGCTCGCGAATAAAGGGGAATGTCTGATTGTGTGTTCTAGAAAAGCAGATGTGCTGATAGTTTTTCTCCACAAAAGATGTTTCTGCCAATTAATTTCTACCACGCGCTGGTCGTTTCTTACGCTCTCTTTTTCCCTTTCTCTCTTTCTTTCTCTATTAACCACCTAACGCATAATTTAAATAAAAAAACATTTGAGATATTCGGAGGAATTCTGTAAAATACATACGGAAGGAATATAAACAAAATACAAAAATTATGCATGAAAAATATTCACCTCATTGTATAAGTACATCCCAGAATATTTTATATATCATTCTATTTAATTGTTTTCCATTGCGTGCTAAAAAATTGCTAAATAATAACACTGAGAAAAATATTCATGCAAGTGAAATTTAATTATTTATGCGAGCATACGATATTGTTTGGAGTTACACGCTTTAGGATCAAAGTTTGGAGAATCGTTTTTTTTTTTTACATAAACATTAACGTACATAATCAAAGTTGAGAGCAAGTTTATATTTACTAGTGACACGTTTCAAAATGAATTCCAAGGAAAATTAGTTTTTTTTTTTCACTTTATTTATCTTTCTGTGCTTTTAAAGACATTACTTACTATACAATTTCGCATTTAATTCATGTAATTAGAACTAGTTACACTTTAATTCGATATACGGTCAAATAGTTTCGCTTTATTTAATCAAGTAGCCAAGTTAGTTGCTAGCATTAAACGCATTCCCGATATTACTAAGATACTAATTATTTGCTGTCGGCCGAGTGGGGGCTGCTTTATCCTCTTGTATATGAATGGGTGCAGCGCGTTCCTGCCTGCTCGCGTACTAACCGCATAGAGGGTGGTTTCGGATGAACGCTCGGGATATTGCTTGCGTTATTGAGCGTGTTAATTGATATTTCTTTCGTTCGAATTTATTTTTAAAAGCGCAGAGCGGCTGGAAGCTTTCCCGCCTCCGGGAAATTTGCGTTTTCCTGAAACTGATAATAATATATATATCGTTGATATATCATTATACCTTTGTCCTTTGTGTTCTCGCAGTGACACCAAGTGCTGACGACAATTAACATTTTTACATTATTTATTCACTTTTGTAGCGCTTGCACGCGCACGATCACGCGGCTGAAAATAATTCGCACACTTGTTCTCCTTTGAACTAATTATAAATAAATATTTTACACAACCGTGAAAAAAACCGGCTCGGCCAATATGTAGATATTACATAACAATTCCCGCCGACCTCGGTCTCGCTATCTGTAATTGACTTCCTTACGTATACGTATTTATTTCAGTAAGCGCAATTTTTTCACATCTTATTTTAATATATCTTCTCCTCTGTTAATGAAGGACTCCACGTTGCTCGAAACATAGAAAAATATTAGCCATTTATTTCGCAATATGCATTTCGTAATACATTGTATAATGAAGTATTGTTTCGATACAATTGGAGAAAGATGTATATACGATTCTCTTCGATATGTATAATATTGATGAAAAATTATAATGAAAGAGGATAAGAAATCAGACTAATGGGACGTTGTTGAATAATGTTGTTTTGAGAATATGGAATCGACTTATACTGCATATATTTTATATTATTTATATTATTTCGTCAATTTATGGCGCACAATTATATTTATTAATCTGTCACTATCTTCCATGACATACCCATGTTGTATTATTTTATTATCTTTCGACATTACAATGGTCCAAGCTGTTAAATGAGAATTAACGTTCTGAATTCTAAATCCATCATGATCGATTACAAATTAGAAGTCGTAATAAAATTGATTTCAATGGTAACGGATTAATCGATTGCACGGGAGCATTTCAAACGATCAAGATATAACCTGGCTGCCCATGATCAACGTCTGGTTAAACAAAAATGCGAATAGCAGTAATAAATGCTATTATCGGACATTGTGACAATCGTTTGCGAGCACTCCAGCAACGCGAATGTACTGTCCATTTAATTTCTCGGCAAACAATGGGATGATTACGCACCGATTATATTGTATCAGAGGGCAGAGATGCGCTGGGAATTCCATGGTCAATCGTTCTATTAACTGCAATAAAAGTAACGAACAATCTTAATTGTAAATCAAAGGTAAATTTTGCATCGTTATACACATGTAATGTAAAAAATAACATTAGTGTCAAGAAAATCCGAGGAGAGTTGCATCATGACTTTAGTAGAACATTAATTATGCAAATTTACTTTGCTGTAAAAGAAAATGTGAAAGAAGTAGAAGTGAATAGATGCTAGATATTATTAAATAACATTTTCAATATACATTTGTGAACGACTAAGCTCTTATTTTTTGTTACAATGCTGTTGATTAAAATCCAGATAATTGGTGCGTTCTAGTTTATCAATTACAATTTATTAAATTAGTAAATTAAAAATAAATTATGATAATCGTATTTCTTATTCTTCTTTTTTATAACTCAGCAAACTGTTAAATTGAAGCATATTGCAATGAAAGCATTTGTAAATGATTAAGCTCTTTTTTTGTTACAATGCTGTAGTTAATTAAAAATCCAGATAATTGGTGCGTTCTAGTTTATCAATTACAATTTATTAAATTAGTAAATTAAAAATAAATTATGATAATCGTATTTCTTATTCTTCTTTTTTATAACTCAGCAAACTGTTAAATTGAAGCATATTGCAATGAAAGCATTTGTAAATGATTAAGCTCTTTTTTTGTTACAATGCTGTAGTTAATTAAAAATCCAGATAATTGGTACGTTCTAGTTTATCAATTACAATTTATTAAATTAATAAATTAAAAATAAATTATGATAATCATATTCGTATTTCTTACTCTTCTTATATAAATCAGCAAACTGTTAAATTGAAGCATATTGCAATAAATGCATTTTTGCAGAAACTTTTCTCATAAAATACTAAGAGCCTACACGCTACTGAAGAAGACATGGAGTGAATACAGTGGATGCTGTGCGAAATAATGCCATCAATATAAAAAGACGACCTGCCGCTGGCCGGTAATAGAAACCGATTTGTCAGGGTGCCTTTACATTTCCACGTAGCGAGCTTCGCATCCGATAACCCGTTTTATCCTCCGGGGTAGCCCCGTCCATCTCTTCCTACCATCTTACCCATCCTGGCCGACGAGTCGGGGAGAATCACCCTTTTTTCAAACCCCGTCGCACGACGTGAGTGCGTGTCCGAGTGCGCCTACGGCTGCCTCCGATTTCATCTTTCTTGCCTAGAAAGTCGAATAGATAGGGAATCTTGTAAAATGGCCCGATGAAAGACAAATATTACCGGGATCACTGGACGAAAGACGCGATTTATATTGTGGGATTCCGCATGGCGACAGTAGCGAAGAGATTTCGGCGACTACGGGATATACACGGATTTAGGATTGGTTACAACACGGTTGAAGTTGAGGCATTGCGGGCGTTACCACAGCGCCTGATCTTCTCATGATTAACAATTTTCAGAGTGAAGTTTATGATACAAAAGACATTTGTCCTCCAATAAAATGATGCATTCTACATTACAATTTTTATTATATATATAATTTTATCTTTATGTGTATAGATAGATAATCTTTATTTTGTGCCTTTCGGGGATTGAAAGGGGATTTACCAAAAACTTTTTATATTGTACATTTATATAAAACGCTTTTAACACAATATGTTATATAACAGTATCCTTTCTTCTTTATATTTATGTATATATTTCGTAAGGATTTAATATCATATTTTATGTCATCATCTTATACTTCAATATCAAGATTTAATATGTAAATGTAAAGTATACACGTATAATCATAATTTTATCAGACTGATAGACACATTTTTCTGTCAAAGTTAATACTTTGAAATTAAGTGCAAACGAATAAAATTTCCAAAATCCCGATGAGAATGTGGTAATGCAATCTCGTGAGCCTGCGGAACACAAAGAACTGCCGATTCATTGCAGGAAAATGCACGCGTATTCAGAAATCGGAGCATATTTCCGTTGCACTCCTCTCCCCCTCCCCCTCCAAAAAGAGAACAAAGCGCTCGGGTGAAAATGCGGGAAGAGAGAGAAAGAGAGAGACGGAAAAAAGGAAAACAATCTCCGCGTACGCGCGCGTTAACCCTCCACCTGACAGAAAATTATAATTACGAGTCGCGGGGTCGCGTTCGCGCGGCATAAAAACTTAAAGCAGTGCCGTGCATCGCGCCATTCGACGGCGTTTGTTTCACGGTGGTTTGGCTCGCGGCTTGGCTCGACTCGGCTCGGCTCGGNCCACAGCGCGGCTCGGCCGCGGCGCGGCAGGAGCGGCTGTTAATTGAAAACTACCGAAAAGCACAATTGCATGAGAATTATTTCTATTCATTAGCCGGATGGCGTTGCCCGCCCGCCTCGGTCGGGCCGACCAGCCGCCGAAAAACTTTTCCTCGGCCAGCCCGCATTTTTTTTTCTCTCCACCACCCTCGCGCCCGCATCGCAACCACCGCCCTTCCCGCGGTCTCTATCCGACCGGTCGCGCGTGGCGTAATTATGTAACATAAATACAATCCCTGCCGCGACGTAATTTTTGCGGTATAAGCTCAAAAGCTCGCGCCACCCCCTGCGTCATCCCACCAACCTGGCGGCACGTACGGCGGCGACGGCGGCGGCGGTGGTGGGCCCAGCTCTCTCCGCGGAGGGCTGGCTTTTTCAGGAACGCTTTCGCAAATCAATTTACGGCGTAACGCGGCCGTTCTCATTGTCTGCAGTAGTACCCGACGGCCGCTTCGTGGCTAAACCTTTTGTAACACCGGCGGCCATTGTTGTGACAGAAAATTATATCGTAATGCTTATTTACGGTGAACATTCCGGCAGCCCAGGCCCCTTTGTTGGCTCTTGTCAAGTACCAAATGTAAATGCGTTTGTAATGCCCAACCGCGACCCTCGACTCTCTCCTCCTCGCGGGTTGTAGATTTTGTTTGATAATTATATACGCGGTCGTATTTCGAGAGGGAGTGATCCTCGACGTCGCGTTGATCATTCGCCGGCGCGTCCGAGCGCGATTTTCTCAACGAATTTTCATCGCCACCGCCGTCGCCGCGTGTTATTTTTGCGACGCGAGAACGCCTGCGCATTCACCACCCGCATCCTACCACTCATTGTCAGCAAAAATATTTTCATACTCCAAAGGTAGCGAATCTCAGCGCGGATATGATGCTTTCTTTCTTTCAGCAGGTTGAGATTGTTGCCGGAATGATTTACAGTTCACACCCTGCAGTAGTAATTATCGAGTACTGAGATCGAAATTTCTATCGAATGAGAAATATTATCGTAAGCGCACAATCGTTTTATTTCAAATATTAGTAATGAAATATTTAAAGGTTTCATTCTAAATTATTCCGATATATTTATTTATAATATATGATTATTGTTAATTATTTCTTAAGAAATTAAATGATTTGACACGTACATATTGCCAAGAAAATTTTATATAAAAATAACGATTTTTAAAAAATATATTGTATTTATACATCATTAATATAGTTTACACTTTATTGATTAAGCGATAATCGCAAATAATTACGTACATTGGTTGTTGATAAACGTCGTATTTTCGTTGAAGGCGTCGAGACCTCAGTCTTATTTTTACACAATTTAAGCGTGATCCCGAATAAGCCTAGCGCTGGAATTGCCCGAAAGACGCTTCTGGGAATTCCGAGGGGTATTTTCGCCAGTCAATGAATTTACAGCCCCTCTTTACCGAGTTCACCCTTAACCGCTTAACAAGAACTGCTTCGCGGCACGTGAGAAAAAAAAGCTAACCTGTTCGGTAGATGGTGGTAGGAGGCGTAAGCGGTCTTGAGGGGTGAATTAGCGCGAAATAAGTGTAGAAGAGAACACTCGGGGCCGCCTTGGCGATAGAAACGAACACGTCGTTATTCGGTCTACACGTACACGCGACGTCCGTGCTGTGTGTGTGCGTCGGACGCTGTCAAGCTCCATAAGAACGTTGCGAGGGTGAGTCTTTGGGAAAAGATAGCTAGGGTAGGTACGCCACGGTGAAGCGAGAGGGCGGAAAACGACGTAACGCGCATAAAGTAAATTGCCGCGAAATCTCGGCGAGCCTCAAGAACGGCGGTGGATAAGCGAAACAAATAAAATAAGAACGAGCCCGAGCCCGCGGGAGATAACGCGAGAAGGGGTAAAAAGGCCACGTGGGTAATATGATTTAAGACCATAAGGTACCGCGCGCATTCAAAACACGAAGCGTGGCGATTTCTTTCCTTTCAGCAAAATTTTTCTACCCCGGTAGCGTGAAGTGTGCTCGGATAATTGTCGTCAAATTGGGATTCTAAATCTTATTTGGCAGTGATCACGTAGGCCAATTATACCGATAAATATTCTCCAACTGATCATTGTAACAGTCATTTATAAATAAAGTAATAATACGGTGACCATCCGTCCTATATTACAGAGGACAGTCCTTTATTTTAGGTCTGTAGCCTTTAGATTTATTTTTTTCTTGGAAACTCACTTATGTCCTTTATTACTGAAAGGTCCTAAAAAAATGTCCTATATTTCAATCTTTATTACCTTTGTATATTCTGTGTAATTTTTAAATAAAGATGTGTTTCTTTTTTTATATATAATTGTTTTTTTACAAAATTTTACTTTTTTTCATATAAATATATTTTCAGGGAAAAAATATTAATGATAATAATAAATTTGATAATAATAAAGTGCAACATTGCACTTGTTTGTGGAAGAAGGGTGGCGTTATCCTTTATTTTTCTCAAAGAAATATGGTCACCGTATAAATATAAAGCATGTACTAGATTGTTCATTTAATTTGACAATTTGACAATTTTGTACAGAAAACTTTACGGTATTGTACAAACTTCGTATGACGCCATAAAGAATTTTAAAGAATTCTGAATGAGGTACGTATTATTACTTTATTTAATTAATATCAATTTCTCAACATATCGTCACGATATACGCTACCGCGTATAATTACAACTATAATTATAAGTAAGTGTTTCACTATTCGTTCGCGCAAAGCTTGTCGACAAGAATCCCGCAGAGGAGTAACGTCCCAGCAACAAAGGCGGCCTCGAGGACTTTCCGTCACGTGTCGCGCGCAAAAAACTAAGAGCCCCGTCTCGCGTGCGTGGGGGAGGGAAGAGGCTCGCTTCAGGGGGAGTCCTCCGAAAGCATCCGAAAAGAGATTTCCGCGGTGCGGGAGAAGGCGCACGACCAGACAGAGGAGACAAACGCGGAAAAGAAGAACGGAACGGATGTACGGGCAGACGGACAGACGGACGGGCAGGCAGACAGACATTGCGGGAAGGAATGAAAATAATAATACCCGGCGTGTGGCCCTGGGCCACAAGTGTCAGCGAGGAAGGAAGGCACGGCGGCAGGAAGGAGCGCGTTGAATTTGTCATATGTAAGTCTCGCCAACCCCCGGCCTCACTCTCGCCACGCACACGCGTGTCTGTGCGTAGCCGTCGCGCCCGACGTGTCGTCCGTGAGGATTATTTCGAGAAGGCTTCGGGAATCGAGGGACTGAGATTCGGATCCTTTGCGACGCGGTGTCGCGCGTCTCCCTCGCTTGTCCAACCCTCTCTTCCCACGTGATTGTACTGGGCGAGGAAACGTCTCCGGGGTATATTCGAGATACTGTCACCGAATTCTTCTATCCCTTCGAAAGCGTGTTATGCGCGTGCGATTATATTTCTTTCCGTTTTATAGATCTAAATCCATTTTATCTTACGTCTCATTATACTAATCAACAAAATTTAAACTATTTTTTATAATATGAATGAAATCAAATTTTTAACTAATTCTCACATAATAATAATAAAATAATAATGAAAAGTTTGTAACACGTAACATGCAACGTTTTTGCATTATTGACATATATCATTTAATTTTATTCTGTATTTATCATATTGTGAAGCATATCAATCTTATTTTTTTACACTTAAAATTCCCAACAGCAACTCTGAAATAAAAGAAAACTTCAATTCAATAATAAAGACCATATTAAAACATAAGTAAGTTTATTAACAGAAATAACAGAAAAAAATCTACACATACATGAATAGTAATAAAACATTGAATCACTTTGACGTCAGCAATCATTTATTCTATAAAAGTAAAAATATGTGTACTATACAAGCTGAAAAGAATGCAAATGCTACTTATTTGTGAAAGAAACATTGAAAGAAAGAACCGGATTTGTCATTTTTTACTAAAACTAAAACATATGAATTTCTAATAAAGTATGACATTGTAGACCTATTTTATTATCATATTAGTAATTACTAATTAGTACACAAATCAGTATACAAATTAACAAGGAATGAATGTTCTTAGAAAAACCTTGTTAATTGCTGTTATTAATTCTGTTAGTTGGTCATCAGCAAGTGTATACAAATGTATTATGTAAATTATTGTTGTATTATAAATAAACAGGTTAATTGATTATTACTTTATTATAATAAAATGAATTTTATGAATATATGTAATTATAATGTTATTACTAAGGTTTGTTTTTTATAAGTGTATATTGGACTTATGAAGTTAACTAAACAAAATTTTTAAAAAAAATTGGGTAAAAGATATTTTTAAATTGTGTGATGAAGAAACTCTAAGAAATTATTAAAAAAATACTTACAAAAATATTAGATTATTTAATATATATTTCCTGGGATATTAATAAAATTTCTAGATGAAGAGAGAAACAAATCGAGGAATAATATTGTGATTACATCTGTATAAAAATGATTTAAAAATATTATAGCTTTTTGAGAGCTCTATTATGAAACAATTTTTAATTTCAAACTGTTAATTTTAACGTAAAGGATATTATGTTTCCCTTTTTTGATAGCAAAATTATTTTTGACCTTTTGATCGTGGCAATGCATGGTCATCAATCACACTCATATTATTCATATTGTTACATTTGCGTAAGCATCGGCGGCATTTGATTTTTCGCAATAGCGTAGACGCGCACAGACGTACTCGCGTTGATTCAATTGCGGTTTCCCGTAAACAAGTGCATCGTTTTATTATTTATCGCCGTTATTCCGGCCACTTAATCAAAAATATATTACGGGCAATACCTCTCAGCGTCTGACATTTTCGATGCCCGGCCATACGAGCGCGAATGATTTCATCAGCGCATTATTAAGTGGGCTTTGATTTTCGATCCTCATTTTGCAAACCAAGCTCTTTGTTGCCTACCAAGCCAGTCGTAAACGTCACAGAGAACACATACCTGTCAAATGAAAATATTCTATTTGCGAAACTATTACTCTAATCATAGGTATTGCATATTTGCTAATTATCAGGCCCGTTGTTCGCTAGTATTACGTTATATGTTCTACACTTGGTAAATTCAATTCTATTACGCATAACTCCATCGACTGGTGAAACATATGCCGAAATTTGCACTTTTCCGGTATCGGTTGCGAGAAATGTCATTCTGCAAAGCAAAATCCTTATTCGCGAATTTTATACACAATTTATAAATCAACAAAGATCTAGACACGAAATTCATCGTTTCAAAGTACGTAATTGATTTTCTTCTTCTAGTTTTAACGACAGACAAAATAAGCATTTTATATTGTGAACACAATCGTTTACATTTATGTTTTTTTCTCAGATATACATACATGTAGCGCGAAGGTAAAACGTGAAAGAGTGAAGATCGAGTAGGCGGATCATGCACGTAGAGAACGGATTTAGCAACGTGAATGCACGCACATCAGCGTACATACACAAGCGGATACGGACGCAACGGGGTTGAGCAAATGAAGTAGATATGACATAATGATTTTGAGTGCGCGTACGCCGAGAATTGTTGCTAGTCGGTCGGATCTGCGATTCACCTTGTTCGTTGCAATTTTCATTCCTGTCGATGCGAACAATTACAATTTGACCTCGCGGTGAAAACAAACATTACATTTCGCTTCGCGGAAAACCCGATTAAACGTATTAATGATGATTTTATACTCCGCGATTTATATCGATCGCGATTAAATATATTTCACTTTGTCTAAGTTTTCGCATGCACCTCTATCGTTTTACGTTTGTTGTAATGTAAGATCTCAAAAAATACTACAAGGAAATTACTTGTATAATTCTCAACTTTAACTTTCAGTTCAATATAATTATTAGCTTTGATTTTTACACAAACACATACTATATGTGCCAAGAAAGATATTTCTTTAAATTATATTTAAATTATACATGATTAAGTATCCTACTATCATATGATACATCGTTAACATCATACTCCGGAAATTAATTTATATTGAAAATTGTGCAGTAAAAATATCAAAGTTATACTTAACTTCCACATAACTTTTGAGTTATAAGTAATCAAAGATTGACCATTAATGACATAGAGTTTACGCTCAAGTCTGTAACTGCGCTTATATGCATATCGATTTCTCTGTCATCTGTTATCGATTTTCTAATTAACCGATATTGATTTTTGCTGCTCAGCTGAGCGTGTCTTTTGGTCACTTAAACACACAGACGCTGCGCATGTTATAGAAATCAGCTGATACTGACAAGTTAATTGCTAGTAGCACATTTTAATAACAATATGTAAATTCAAGTTAAAATCAAATAATTAATCAATGTAGATGGAAATAGAAAAAAATTTGAATCTAATTCGTGCATTATAAAAATTAATACAATTAATAATAACTAGCGCATTAACTTTGAAAAGTAATCGATATGCCAATTGTAAAATTCAAATTCTATTTTATAAAAAAAAAACTGAAAAAAAGGAAGGGAAAAAATAAAGTGACGTAATTTATTAACTTTATTACTTTATTATTACTTAACAATTTTTTTTCTGTGATCATAAGACACGCTGTGCATGCATATAAATTATACATACATCATATACATACAAAAGATATAATTTTTTATATCTTTTACCAATATTTGGACAAGAGAAGAAGAACCAATACATTGCAATTAGCAATATATGTTCTAAAATTACAGTATTGCGAAAATTATCTCTAAAGACTCAAACGACAACTTAATACGGTATGGCTTTGCAGTAATTGCTACAAAAACATTAGATCTCCCTTGCATGAATCGACCATGAACCATAATTATACCCTCTAGATCAATAAGCTCTTATTATGCTTACACATCGGCATAAATGAGGCTATCGCAAACAGATGTACGTTTTGTATGTTTGTTGAGACATTTTCAACAAACATTACGCGCTATTTTTATGATTCGAGAAATTCACTCCTTTTGCGGAATAATTTAATATCCATCCAATAAGTATGATGAAAAATTATTATTTTCCAATTTGGAAAGTAAAAATTAAAGATATCACATGAAAAGGCATCGAGTCTTATTCTTTCTATTGTCAAGATGCAAAATAACACTGGCTATTCTTATTGTAAATTATTAATGGATATATTTATTATATGTTCTGTGTTTCCAAAGTAAATAGTTTTTGTGGTGAATAGTAACTATTCATGCGGTAAATATCGTATATCATGGATATCGTTCAAATCAACGGAACAATTGACCAATTATGGTTGAATATTTTGTTCGTTACTGTGACGGGTTTTCACCTACGCGAGTAAACCGATACGTTCGCAGTATACAAATGTAACAGTGGCAATGGTGGTTTTGCTATGGCTATGGTTGTATACATATTATGTGGTGTTTCTCCTGCCTTCTTGGCATTCCCTTTCGGCGCCCTTACACAGTAAACAACTAACATGCCTATTCTACATAACCAGTGCTAACCAGAGGGTTGCGTTTCCCAACTGATGAGCATAAATATACTATTTTATCGATCGTACGTATGCTTTAATAATATTTGAACTATTAATAATTTTCATTCATTGGATATTTTTCTCACAAACAAGTGATGATTCATCTTATCGCTTTATATTTTATTACTTGACTATTTTTGAAAAGTCGCTATATAAAACGTTTAACAAATCCATTCTGACGATAACGCAATGAAATTATTATCTTCCCTTGAAATAAAATAATTTTTTTCCGAGCGAATAATCTATCTATTACAATCATACGTGCAACGATCATGCTCTTTGACAGGAAAGTAATAAATATAATTTTTTATTTTTAATATTTTTTCCGAGTTATTCCGGTTACATTATTGATAGAAAAATGCAATTTTGACGCTTGCGGATTTCGCATCCTTTTCTTTTTCAAAATGTAGAAAGATACCTTTGGAAAATTTAAGAGCTCATGTAACATTATATTCGGATACGCTTGCGAATCAGCTTTGACATCGAAACGAGCTTGGTGTTTCGAGCTTCTCTTTTTGATCTCTTGTGCTTCCTGCATTTCACTGTAAACAACAGGCATACCTACCCTGGACAGACATTGCCGACCCCGAGCGAGGCCTCCCACTTGCAAGGCACCACCCCTCATCAGTCGGTCTGTACAAATATACTATTGTATTGATCCTATACCTTTTCCACCCGCTACGTTCCTTTTGTTCCCGGGGATCCTCGTTTTACATTTTAGCCGCTTCCGCGAAACAACTAATGTGCACCGAGTGTGTTGACAGTAACTGTCTCGCTATTGTTGCACCCTCTCGACTCGCGCTGTACACCCTCGCGCCCGTTCGTACGCGCGGGGGAGGAAGGGGGGAGGGAAGGGTGATGGCGGATCGTCGTGCCGTGTGCAGAGCCCGCGGGGCTCTTCCGTTCGATTCTTCCTACGTTTTGCGATAAATCGACTCTCCCTCGTCCCCAGCGCACCTGAAACTTTGCGACGTTCATATATTGGGAATCGAAATAAAAGGAACGAGAGTCAAAAAATCGCGATTAATATCTACCTCTATTATATCGTAATTGAGTTGACTAAAATTGATGTTTTATTAATGACTTAATTATTATGCGCTTGATAAAGATCGTGATAGAAGAATTATGTAAATTCTTATTGAATGATGAATTAATTAAAATTTGAAGGCACTTGTAACTGCAAACAACAATAGCTCCAATCGCACACGTGAAGCATTTTTATTTGTAATATTTTTGATCTCTTTCCAAGCGGAATATCTAAGTGGATGGAATAAGAATAAGTGGACATGTGGAGAAATCGATGTGCAGCTATTAAGAGAAAATATGTGACAGAAAATTCCACTATTAAGACATAAGAAGAGCCGAGTAAAAATAAAACTACTAGGTACAGATCGACTCGTGTCTAAAAATCCGTGCCGTTGATTATGTCGTAAAATAGCGATTAAAAGAGCGACGTGTTATTTTAGCAGGAGTGGAATATTCTCGCGGCTTAATTAAGGCAGGCTGCTAAAAATGTTTACCGGTTGCGCTTCTCCGGTTGCATTGCCGAAAATCGAACCCGGGAAAAAATTCCCCTCCGTGTAACTTCTAATTTCA
The DNA here is from genome assembly GCA_021460005.1 of Tetramorium alpestre. Classification (NCBI taxonomy): domain Eukaryota; kingdom Metazoa; phylum Arthropoda; class Insecta; order Hymenoptera; family Formicidae; genus Tetramorium; species Tetramorium alpestre. The sequence goes on from JAJVSH010000001.1 coordinate 3,542,608, forward strand.
GAAAACCACAACGGTATTTTCGAGGCGTCGGTTGTAACCGTTCCATGAAATTAGTTTCGCGGGGAACTCTATTTCGTTTCCATCGTATCACTCCGTGCCGAACATTCCGGATTTTCGCGCGATCATAAACTCGTGCATACGATGCATACCCAAATTGCCTGTGTGGCTCGATGCACATGGTACAGGGCAGTGCGAGCGAGCGCATATTATTCGTTTAATAATCGATAGAATCACGTCATCGCGTGCACACCTCGCTGTATATAAAGCCCCTTTGCAGTCTTACTTCTCGGCTCGCCGGTGTTAATGCACGTTACGTGCTGTTGTTGCGAAACGGCGGCAAAAAGCAATAAACGCATTATGCATCGCGGGCGCTTATTATTGAGCAGAATTGAGGAGAATGTGATCGACTCTCAACCAAACTGACGCTAGCGACGAAAAACTAGGACGTGAAACGTGTTTTCGAATAATTATCAACGGAGATGACAGTTATTTTCATTACATGGTATTTTGATTACACGGTACTGATAATGATTTCCTAGTAATAATAAAAGGAATAAATTCTAGAAGACTATACATTATGATAATCGCTGTTGCAATAATCGTCGCATGCGTAATGCACAATAATAATAATAGGCATTCTTCATTCTAATAGGGTTTCTTATCCGTGTCTGTTTTATTTTCCAAATATAGGTAATACGAAAGAAAAAAAGTGACAAAAAATTTGTTTGAAGGATAAATAAGTATTTGATTTCATATTGCGTGTATGAGCTCACTTACAAATTCACGTTACAAATTAAATTTGTGTATTTCGAGTATTTACAGCTAGGATTGTATTTTTTGATGAAAGAAAAACTGTCTATTATAGATTTCTTTCTATCTTTTATAAAATTACAATTTGATCTATATATGATCTATATAAATATGTTTGGCTTATTCATCTAAATATTGAAGATTTATAAAGGCAATATTTAAACACTTTATGTTTATTTCTACCAATGCGGATTAATTTTAATTTCGGTTTAACTTACTCTATCTTTTTTTAGTCCTAAGAATTAGAAAAAGAAGTAAGTTAAGAAGTAAGTTTATCGAGATTAAAATTAATCTGCATTGATAGAAATAAACATTAGACACTTTTGGAGATCTCGAAAGTGACTCAGTTCTTCTCAGAAGTGATTCAGTTCTCATAAGATTTACTTTACAATTTACTTTACTTATTACGTAATTGTTATCTTATTCATCATAACGTTCTTATCTGTATTGTGTCTACCCTTGTCGACGTTTCGTAAGCATATGACTTCATCTTCAAATTCGTTTCATACGCGCCGCGCTCGCTCACCGGTCAACGTACGTACGCTCGCAATTTCGCGCGTCCGTGAAAAATAATTCCCGCGCGGGAATGACGGAGCGACGCATCGCGCCGAAATCTCGACGCCGCCGGTCCGTCGTTCGTTGCTCGCGAAGCATTCGCGCGTAATGGACGAGGGCCGCGTACATACGTAGGCATACATGCAAACAGGTATCGTAACGATCGTAACGCATCGAGGTCGAAGTAACCGGCAAGGTAACGAGCAAAAAGGATTGCACTAACGAAGTGCCTGACGGGTAACTTGCTCCGGGTCCAGGGCAATAATGTCCCCCGCTGGTAAACTCGTGTTTGCACAACTCTTTGTCCCAGAAGTACGCGCGGGCACACTCGTACGTCACATACACGCGCGGGCGCGCGTACGTGTGAGCGATGCCCGATGCTGCGCGGTGCACAAAGAGGCGAAGACACGGACGAACGGCCAACGACTCCTGCCCTCGTGCTCCGACCTAAGTTTTTTTTTAGTTGTTGTATGCATAATAGTGTTAGGATTCATTAGCAATCAGAGATGGGTCGGTCGGTCTGGCCGGAGGATTGTTTACCGGTGTCCAGCCGTTTCACTCATGCGCCTCTTACGCCTCGGCCGCAGCACACCGCGGCTGCAATCTCCTCTTGCTGTGCTCCGCAGCCGTTGCAGCTGCGTGAGAATTCATTGCGCGCTGGGCGAAGGAACGGCCCGATGATGGTCCGAATTCCGCGATCTGTTGTCAGAAGAGAAGCTACGTTAATTCTCTTACATTACACATGAGATTTTTTTTATATCCCAATAGAGATTCCAGACAGAAAACGATAAGATTACGTAAACTCGGATAATTTGATTGTGCAATATCAATCAGATTGTGGAATTTACTGCAGCGATATTTTTCAAGGTTTTTTTTTTTAAATAGACGCGCAATTCGTGTCGTACGCTGGCAGCTTGAATCAAAATACCCAAATAAGTCAATATGTTATTCAATAGGGCAATGTGAGTCAATCAGCGGTTTTTAGTACGAATAATAATGTTTAATTTGCATAATGCTACAATTTTCCGAACGTTCAGCTCTTGTTCGAGCCATCTTCAGTGCAATTGTAATTACAATACGATGTTGAAAAATGATGTTGGTTATTCTGTGATTTTGAACTAACTGATGCACAGCATCCACTTGATTCATAAGACTCTTTCGCAGATAAAAATCGATAAGGATAAAAGCTGAATATTTGCAAAAGCGATCTTTGTCATAAAACTAATATAACGTTCGAGATTTCTTTAAAATGTCGAAAATGAAACGAGCATTGCACGATACATTGCATCTGACAGTGTTGCATTATAGCGAGGTTACAGATCGATAACGATTACTCTAAAATAGCTAGTTATTAGAGAGCGAGCATAAATTTATTCGATCGCGATGCATTTAATTGGAACGGATTGACAAGCGGGCGAGGAGCGGGCGCGCGATGATGCGTAATTTCCATCGCGCGCGATCGTGTCGCGGTGAGTCGCGCATGAAGAGGTGCGACGGTAGCGGAAAATCGCTCGCCCGAGTCTATTTATAATTTCGTCTCATTCATTCGGAAAACAATCAAACGCGCGGCAGCGAGATGGTGCGGAACGCGCGTCGTGGACGCGTTACCGATCGCAGAGGTAGGATAAAAGCGACAATGAAAATACACTCGCGGCAAAAGCGACAGGCCGCGGCGAGATAGCTTATGCTTCCGGGAAAGTGGCGAAGGTTGTCAGTTTAACTCGCGCCATCACTTTAACGTCGTGGTCTGTTTAGTTTTGCCGCCCAACTCGCCGCGGCGAGTGTCGTGCCCGTCGTTCGATGGCCGGCACAAACACGAAGCAGCGGAGTAGTGCGAACCGACGAAATCGACGAGCAAAATACGACGCGATGATAATCGTTCCTTTGACTCGAGTTTATTCGTGCGCCGTTCCATCGAGAATGTTTATTTGACGAGCGGAGTGGATGACGTTATGCGCTGCCGTTTTTTGAACTTTGCAAAAAATTCAAGAGACTGTTTCTTTCGCAGAATAATGCCATACCCTGTTCACCAATACAATGCAGTTATCCATTAATTAGATAATTTACTTTCAATTAGCAATTATATCTTTATGAAATCAACATTTCGTATCTAAAAGCTAATTAAAAAGAACTTTAATTAGCTTGGACAATCTACGAATTTATTGTAGAGAAATTAAATTAAATTAAAAAAGAATACTATTAATTTTATAGAAATGTCGAAAAAGTGATTTCTCAATCTCAATTAAATCTTAATTAAAAAAAAATGTCAATTGAAATTAAATCTTAACGATTTAACATTGATTAGTCTAGACGTTTATTATTTAGAAACTATTTAGAAACTATATTTCTTTATTTTTCCCAAGTAATCTTTAATTAAAAATGATAAAGTGAAAGACAAAATACATTAAAAAATACATACACATTAGAATGTGCTAATCAATATTTGCGTAATGAAATATGTATTAAAATATTATTTGCCATTGTAGCGACATGACAAAATTTCCTTATGGCTACAATCGTGTATGAAATCATCGAAAAAAACTCGCGAGGGAATATTCGCTTTGACCCACGTACAGCGTCATTTTTTGCGAGGGTGATATTACCCAGAATTACTGCAACAGTGAAGGATAAAATATGCAGCCGAGTTAGTAAATGCCGTCCATTATAAATAGGCGCATGACACGAAGCCAGAATAAATATCGCAATATCCTATTTCCGGCGCGCGATCCCCGGATCGGTGTTTATTTTATTACTTTTTCATGAGATTTCAGTGAAGTGTAAATACCGTGGAAAATGCAGGAACACAAGCGACTAAACATAACGATTATAAGCGCCCGAGGCTCCGATGCATCGTGGCTTGTTTTCAATGCAGTTGCATTGAACTGCAGCTGCATTCCATCTCCATGCCTCATCCCCGGCGTGCCTGTTCGAGCCGGAACTGTGCACTTTGTGAAATGTCATGACCGACCTAAAATGAAAAAAATGCATCGAGCAACACACTGAATTACGCATCGCAATTATGGTACAAGGGAAAATTTTTTGCATCGGTCGCCGAAAATTTGCGCGCAATAAATAATATCGCTGAGTGTGTGAGAGCATGTACATCGATTGAGTATTTTATGAATTGAATTAAAAAACGGTACGATTGCATTTGAGTCGAAAATATGTGTTTTTGCCACAATCATTAATTTTGCAAAAATATGATTCCGTAATACCCACATAATACTCACGTAACGTATATTTTTTTTAATAATTAAATCATCAAGTAAATTAATTAATATTTTATCATTATGTATTAAGAATAAAATGATATTTAAATATCAAACTTTACATACTTTGTGATATGAATGAACTATTTGTCATGATACAGCGAAAACATTTTACAATAATTTTAGTTTTCCTTTTGATTCTTGAACGACTAACCGATGTTATATAAATTATTTTAGTAAATCGAGGAAGTAGTTTATTTGGCCAGGAACGAAGCTTTCATTACACAAATTGTTCATGATAATATATTTTCATCTCTCTCTTGATATGACAAGTAAAAAGTAAATTATCTTATGGATTTTATTTTGATATCTATTATAATATAATGAAATCGTTTTGGGAAGTTATTTTATTTAGAATTAAGATTTATATAGAACCATGCATTATTAAAATTTGTTTGTGTATGTGTGGCGTATATCATTTATTATTACATTTGTTTAATTTAAATATACTGTATTAATCTTTTTAATTAAAAACTTAAATTAATGTATTTTGTAATTAAAGAACTAATTCGCCCAATTTTATAATATATTTTGTATTGCATATTTAACCATTTTGGTTAAAATAAGATGTAGAAGTCTGTATAATAGAAAAGCTATTAGCTAGTTTTTATTAGAACTTATTTAGATTTATTAGAACTTGCATTAAAAAATAATTTACTCTGTTCAAAAGTAGTATAAATTGCTTTATTTGCTCCGTGTTATAAATTCAATAAATACTTTTGCAACCTTTATATTCCGTCTGTAAATAACATTTCGCTGTTGAGCAGTTTTACTGATAAAATATGTATTATTATCTCTTCACTCTCACTATAAACTTCATGTTGTCAACATTAAAAATATTATGTCCAAATGTTCATAAATTACAAAATAATTTTTAAAAGCAGAAATGAATATCTGGCAATATATTTCAAGAGTACATTTAAAGAATATGTCAGAAATAAAGTAAATTAAGAAAGAGGAAATATATCGCGTAACATATGTAGTATGATGCAACAAATAAACATGTTCTCATCACAAGACAAGGATAGTAAAGGGAAGTATTTTGGTCGAAAAAGGATAGAAGTGCGGAGAAGTGGCGGAGATAATTTTCAAGCATTAAAAATGATATTAGAGTAGAACGCCGCGGGCAAGGGATGAAACGGGCCGTTGTAAGCGGCGAGAAGGCTGAGACGGAATAAGTACGGGTGGAGAAAAGTTGGTGTATAAACAGAAGTTACGTAAGTACATTACAAACTGTAATGGTGAATCGGAGCCGCTCGCCGCTTGGTCTACGCCTGGCGAAAGTGGGCTCTTCAACCGCCCCCGAGAAAGCAACCCTCGGCATTTATTATGCTATATTGTTACAAGGAAATTGCGTTTTTATAAGTGGAGTCGCGGTGAGATCGAGCCGCAAAGGGCGTGTCTTTTACTTTACCTTGCTATAAATTGCAAAGATATAATTGGACCGATTATTTCGAAAAGAGGTAATCAATATACCATTTAACAAGGGAGGCAGAATTTTCGCAACGCAATATCGAAAGACATATATAAGCATGTATTAGTTTATAAAACGCAGTCATTTATCAGATAATCGT
>JAJVSH010000001.1:3553304-3716127 GCA_021460005.1 Tetramorium alpestre
TATATATATATATATACATATAATCAGGTAATTTTATTTTAATATAATGTTAAGTACATTTATATTTAAATATTTATTCATAAAATATAATACACTATGAAGCAACGACAGCTAGAGACCAGTGCCTGCATTGCATCGAAGTGACATTATCTTGCGGCTTGCAACTTGTAATTCGACAGTCTTCTAACTTTAAGGTTGCGCTAGAGCGGGGCGGGAAGAAGGGGGAAGGCAATATAAATTCGTTATTAACCCCGTTACGCCGCGCAACGTCGACGCACGCATCGCCCTCGACGAGACCTCTCACGCGACGGGATCTAAAACTTTTTCAAGCCCGGCTACTAGAGTCGCGTCGTATTCTTTAATGACAACACGGGAACAGAAGACAATTTGTAGCTTCCCGTCTTCGCCGGCGGTATCCGATCGCCGCCGGTAGCACTTTTAAAGTCAGCCCGATGCGGTCGAGGAGGAGGTCAGCATTCGTTCGTTGCCGGCGTGGCCGATGGGTAGCGGGGTTGTTGGCATCGCGGCCGAGGGTTTCGCCGTGCAGGAGGAGGGGGAGGGGAGGGGAGAGGGCGCAGCTCGAAGGAGCTAGCGGCGCGGAATAACGGTAAGTCTAGTGTTTATTTGATGGCCCGTAATCACGCTATTTTGTCATCAACGGTAGGCCTCCTTCCGCGATGTATACCGGGCGTAGGGGCTGGCTCCGCACTTATACTCGCCCTAACTCACTCTCCCCCGGCCGCCCGCGACCCACTCGAAGAAGGAGGGACTAATTCGAAGCGCCGTTGCCGCAGCACCGGGGCGCATCTTACTTCCGGTATAATTCTAAAACGTAGCGAGGCGTAGCACGCGCGCGGCTCAGGCCGGCGCGAAACGGGCCGTGATGCACGCGTACGCAAGGTGCAATCTCGCAACAGGAGATACCCTTGATATTCCGGCGTTTCCATTGCTCTTCCGACTTGACTGCCGGCCCGTGATATGCGTGCACGCACGCCGTACGCCGGCAATTAATCCGTGACGGTGCGAAACGGCGAGATCTTTCCGAGACTTTGACAATCTCGGGGAATTTGTCGGCTTTGCAGCGCTATCGTTAATACCTGCACGCGAGATAACCCGCGGTACCGGTGCGATACATCATACGGGAATGATATTTACGAAGTTTATCGTGCGCACAATCGCAAATATGTAAAATAAAAAGATCCGAGATACGATAAACAAAAAAATATATTTTTATATAAAAAATAACACGACACACTAGTGGTGTGTAAACTTTCCACTTATAATAAAATAAAATGAAAGTTTGCAATAGGGATTGGCAAAACTCTACTGTTTTCAAATATCACGTTTTAATTAATGTGGTATACATATTGATTGATTTCATGTCACAAAATAAGGAGCTTCATCTTGTACGCGAGAGAGAGGAGTAATTTAATAGTATTTGCAATATAATATTTGCAACGGTAGTGCAACGCAAGTTCGCGCTTCATAACTGCAATTATAATACAATGTAATCTTTGCATGTTTCTGCGGTCCGCAGAAGCCGATACGGCGCTATGCCTCAACGTGTATAGCGCGTAATAACGGTGCAACGGTCTGTGAATCATCGGCAAACGGCGCACCCATATCTGTATATTTGCGTTTGTGTGTTTTTGTGTATCTCTTACACTCGCGATATCGATGGCACAACGTTCATTGCATTTCTGATGCACATAAGGTATTACGATACCGCCTCCAGTTATAGAGCGAGCGCTTTCACGTTAACGTACGTGTCTGACGTGAAGCTAATTAGAAATTATTCAATAATAGGTTAGGAAATACTCAATAACAGGAAATAATACGGCAACTATATTAATGATACAGCAGACACTTTTTGCGGCAATTAAATTCAAATTTTGAATTTTAATTTAAGATGTATATGCAGAATTGTGTATAATGTAACGAAAATTAATGTATCGATAGCATTGTAAACGTCAGATAGCATTTTTAGCAAAAAAAATACACACAATGGAATTGCTCATCTATCTGTCCATTGTTTGGGTATAGAGTATTTTTCTTATCGCCGAAAAAAAATTAAAGAAAGAGATTGCATTGTCTTACATAAGGCTGAAGAAGAATTCCGGTCTTTCTAAGTATTTATATTGTAATTTTTTAACAATTGTACACGCGTATCATCAAAACGCTGAAAGAGAAATTATTGAATGGTTAATATTAATCTTAGCGACGTTAATGATATTCATTACGAGGTGTACAATATTTCGCTTGATTAATTCGTCGAGGCGTCAGCTGCGTGACTGATACGCTATTTTTTGATAAATTCTTCTAAGCGCTGCGCCGCATTGGGAAAACATGCAAATAAACCTGTTGTGCGAAGGCGTTGCATTGGGATGCGAATTCCAAATCCGACGCGGTTATCGCCCGCGGTGTTGTCGACTCGCCAAGCGAATACCGTCGCAATTATGAGAGAGAGAGAGAGAGAGAGAGAGAGAGAGAGAGAGAGAGAGAGGGAGGTGGAGGGAGAGAAAGAGGGAGAGGAAGGGAGGTCAGTTTGTCAGGAAGTGCACAACTCTGATGTCACATCGCGAGCGCTTACCCTAATGGAGCTCTACGTAACAGCTCGTTGAAAGCTTAACACGCATAAGCGAGTAATCCCCATGTCCCGACGGTTTCTCGATGGAACGCCTCGATTAGCTACCCTTGCCGATTAGGATACCGCAAATCCGTTGATAGCTACTCTGCGATCACCACGGTTCATTCCTCGATTGCCCTCGACGCTCGATGCATTTCAGCGCTGATACAAACAATAACAACAACACGTGAGATATATGTTTTTTCCCTTATTGAAATATTGATCGTATTTTGACAGACACGTCAACTCGCAACGATACGAAATCGAAAACATGAAATTGTACTGAAAAACTTACAATATTCACACCAGCTGTTAAATATGTGACACAATAATTCATAACGTTTGAAGGTGTAAATCATATTACGATTTAAAAAAAAAAATAATTAAACAATCGCACGTAATTACATGAACATGTGTATGAGATAATCTTTTCTATTAAGAAGATAATTATTTTCTGACAGATTAAATCTAGAGTATTATAATCATGGAAAGCGGAGAAGAGCCGATATAAATTTCTTGATAATGCAGTAGCATCGCGGAACTTTCGTAAAAAGAAACTGCCGACGATCCTTCAACCCCTTCCCAGGAAAGGTCGTCGGCCATGCTAATCGAACTCTTCCTCAAAATAATAGCAGGGCCCCTGCCACCCCTCGCGTATAACGCGAATCTCGCGAGCAGTGCCTAGCCCGGTCCTGACTGCCTCATTACCCGCTTTTAATGAAACTCTTTTCTCCAGGCGGGCCCGGGCTAAGCGCCCGTTGCCAAACCTCGTTTAGGCGATACGGATCAGCGTGCCTGCGAGCTCCTACTCAGCGAAGACTATAAAGCCTCACCGTCCCGACGGCTCCGTTCCATGGACGAGTTCCGGCATCGAAGTTTCGCGCAAGTTTGCCGAGCCGAGGCGAACGTCTCTCCTTCCGCGCCGCATCGAACAGAGGGAGGCGAGAACAGGGATCTGGTCGGGGGGGGGGGGGGGGGGGGGGGGGAGGGGGGGGAAAAGGGGGGGGGGGGGGGGGGGGGGGGGGGGGGGGGGGGGGGGGGGGCTGCAGTTCAAGGTGGAAAATGTTTAGGGAGAGGCGGTGGCCGGAAGAAGAGTCGAACGCGCGTCTGACACTTAAGCGTGCGAATCCTCCCCCAACCCCCCTCTTCGGACCAATCCCTCAGTCCGTTCTGGCAGTTTTCGGTTCTCGCTCGTAACCCTTCACAAAAGGGATACGCTTCGCGCTTTGAACCAAGTTTCGGCAATTATTATGATCCACGCTACACCCACGATTCGTCGCAACTTGACGGTTATCGCGATTGTGCATGCCTGTATCGTAAGACGCAGCGTTGCGTCATTGTTGAATAGAGGAAGATGACTAGAGGATTCTGAAGAGCGAGCCTGATCGATCATTCAAACAAACGGACAAACGGTGAAAGTACATATACATATATACGTAACTGCATCTGCTTATTAAACGATTTATGATAATGGTGGCGAGAAGAGTATGAATATTGAAAGAATCAGATTGGATCGATATAACGCAAATCTGACAAATCTGTTCAGATTTATATTATCGGCGATTTTTTTTTAATCATTTAATTATATTTGATATCAAGATATTTATTATTGATTTAAGCATTATAAGTTTTTCCATAAAATCTATATTATTCTTATTATTATAATTGTGTAATTGTGTAATTGTTAAAGACTATTTTTTTCGTTCTTTTTATTGTTTGTTGTCCTAAGGCCATTACCGTAATCGCATACTTTTATGAAAAGATAAGTGCGGTAGCATTTAGTTCAAAGTAAAAGCATGACTCGGAAAATAATGTGTCTCATATGAATAATTTTTTTACTTTCATTATGCCGAGTATTTGCTTTGTAGTTTGCACTATTTACTTGTCAAAGTCAAATATCATTTTCAGTAATCTGCTTATGGAAGCTCTTCTCGAAATTAAGCAAATACCATTGTTATTCACGTGTTCTTAATTCGTTTGTCTCGTTAAATAAGATTAAGAAGACATCTTGCTCCATATTTCATTCATACGATTATTTTGAATGGACGTCCAATATTCGTCAAACCGTATTCATGCAGCCGTTTAACGTGTCGGTCTGCGACGTCGAATGAAAGCGTTCCGTGCCATCCCTTTAAGTCTAGCCGGCTTCTTCAATAACTCATTCCACGTCTTGCTTGCCAACCCCGGAAGGTGCGCGGGACGTGTCAGAAGACAACTCCACCCCGTGCTGTCCACTGTCTAAGGGGGAGTCCCCCTCTGAGTAACCGAGAAACCGCAGTACAACGAAGCTGGCGAGTCGGGCAGGGGGTTGAACGGCATCGGCGGAGAAAAGCCGGTGGTGTGGACCACCCCCCTTCGCAGTAACCAAAATTTATATACAAAGTATCTTTGCTGACCAGTTGCCGTTGGCGAATAAGTAAAACAGTAAACCGGGCCGCGCGGCGGAGGATGTTGAAGGGGAGAACGCGGGAGGGAGGGGGGGAGGAAGAGGGATGGAGTGGCTGCGGTTTCACCTCGTAAATTTGTCCCTAGGAATGTGTGGCATTTTTCTCGACCCTCCTTACGCACCCCCTCGCGGCCATTCTTTTGCCGCCCTTGCGATGTTCCGAGTCGCGGCGCGCTATTGGAAGCGATCATCCCTCTTTAAGAATATATTCCGGTGTCCGTAATAAATTCTTTGCCGCATTAAATTGCTTGATAAATAAACTCTGGTTGTTGTATATGTTTGTACACAGACGAAAAAAATTTATATATAAAAAAATGTTGATATTTTAGAATTGTTTATTTTTGTAAATATATATCTTTCAAATGTGTTTTGTAAATGCATTAATGCACAATATGGAAAAATGATATAAAAATAGTAATTCTTCGAAGCACTTGAATAGAAGTGTTTGTTTAATGCGACTATTATGTCTATTTACGTTGCAGATATATAGATTGAAGTATTAGTTTTTTGTGACACACTGTGTAAGATCATCGTCGTCGTTACATTGTCTAACATAGAAATGCAATTAACCGATGCAGTTGAAACGCAATAACACGAACACAAATTTGCAACAAACATTAGCTGATGCTATAAGAAGATAAAACAATTTGCGAGTCATCAGAAAAGAAGATGGAAATTTTTGAATTCTTAAGGGAATCATAAGAAGTATTTTATGTACCCAGCTCTTGATTTTTCATTAATTGTACTTTTATATTAATTTTATTTTACATAAAATGCATTCTTGATATTGCAAAATTGAGAAATGAATAATACAAGCAATAATATTTAAAAAATTAAAATTAAAATTAAGAAATCAAAACTTTTAATCAATCTATTATTTAGCAAAAAATTAAGACGTTAAAATATTTGATTAATAATTATATAATATAATTTTATAAATTTTTTAAACGTGGATAACCATCTGGAGATAGCTTTCAATAATTTTAGTTTGTAAATCACGTATACTTATAAAATATAATGTACAATAAATTCGCATGCAAAATAATGCGGCGCATTACCGTAAACCATTAACCAACAAGAAACCAATGCTAGTTGAATTGGAAAAAAAAACTCCACGATAAAGTTGCAGCGGTGAGTTTCCTGTTGCGAGTTCGCTTCCTAGTCGAACACGCACGACGTAACACACGACTCTATCGTCCACGCTGTTTTACTTATCGAATATCGTTTACTTTACGCACGATGTATACGCACGGTGTATAGATCGAGTGATATCAAACGTGGCGTTCGCGCTTCTTAGTAACGCGCGATCCCACCGCGGACTATCGACGCGCGTCGTAGGCGCGCGCGATATGGAAATGAGCATACGTTGCGCGATACCTCGCACACACATACACACACAGCCCCGACGCATCCGTCGCGTACGGCCGAATTACACGGTAAATTTTGCACGCTATCGAATGGCCGCGTTTCATCTTCCAGCGGTATACAACGTACACCGTGGATGCGCTCCGCGTCGGGGGCGCGGATCGCGGACTATAAAACATAACGCGGGGGCTGCATCGGGTCAGATTTAATACTAGAAATGGGAGGGTGTGGCGAACGAGCTCGAGGGCTAGAAACGGGCTCAAGCATATCGTGTGCACAGTTATTTCGGCCCCGTACACTCTTCTTCAAGAACGGCCGCCTGAAGGCCGAGCGTCGATACATTCCGCCATTCACAATACAATAATATAATGTAATGAATGTTGCGACACAATTGTGTACATTGTTATTTTCTATGAAAGCTGATATGACGCATCGGCACACCGTAATCGGGACGAGGTGTAATTCGTTATTTTAGGATTAATAAATAGGTTTAATTTTGCGCGCGAGTTAGAGAATTCGTCTTTGCGAGACGTGAATTTATTTACGCGCGCAATCGCGCGGATGAAATTGGTGGATAGGTTTAAATTCGCGAGAATGTACGTTTTTGACAATGAATGTACGGTACACGGCGGCCGGTTTCGCCACTGTACGTAAGCGTTTGCTATAGCTCGGTTGCATGCGGGCGACCAATGCCATTTGCTAAATGCAATAAACACGGAATCTTGCAATTCACCGGCTTGACACTAACACGCCGCGCTCTTCCGCGAAGCCGCGGCTGCAGTCGTTTCTATTACATATCAAACAAACATTACTCGGTTATAATCGATTAAGCTTACTTCGAAGCCAGACCTGTGACGCGTGCCATTCCTTTGATTGCCAGGTAATCGCGTTTCCAATCTATCGATTTGCGGCGCAAGTGCAGCGCGCGCAATAAACGGCAAATTAAAATCGATGACGGACCAACGTGGAAATCTGTATAATAAGAAGTTTATTTCTCATTACATATGTCGGCATTGTAAATAGATGCTTACAGCAGTCTTGGAACATTATCAGGCGTCTTGAAGTAATAACAAATTGCGGAAGCGTATCACGTATTATTTCCAAAGTTTACAAATGCACGAAAGTGTACATGGGTGAATTGAAAAGTTTTCGGAAAGCAACATCAAGAAAACAACATTTTTTAGGATAAAATTAAATTTATTTGTGTACTGTAATATTTTTACTTTAATATATTTACTTCAATATTTTTTCAAATTTCTCATACATTCGAGAGAAATGAGATTTGGACAAGAAAAAGTCACAACATTACCGCAGAATCTGATGAAAAATTTCTTCCTAGATGATTATTTTTTTTCAAATTTGGGAACAAAAAATCACATGAGATCAAATCAGGAGAGATACGGTGGATTCCGAAATGTCCCATCAGCAGCAAATGCAGCAACCATTATGTACTTAATTCTCTCATATCCTAAGTGTTCTTGCAGGATGACATGTGTATGTTTAGAGGAATAAATGTATCAAGTTGAAAGAAGACTACGTTACAAGATAAATTTAATTTTGCCCTAAAAAGTGCTAATCTTTTAATCCGGTCGGAATTTTCAATCCACCCACGTATATTTGCATTTATAAGTGAAAGGTAGCGATGCGGCGTCGTGAAAGAAAGCGCTGAGCTTTACAGTCGGAAAAGATGCAGCTGGTTGCAGCGCGGCAGAGCTCGGTAACGAGCAATCAACGGCTCATTGGTGGATGCAACCGCGACGGCGTACATTTGTTCCGGTAATGCCCGACTCCTGGGAGGAAGCACATCCGCGACCGCGGCGGCGCGGCGGCAGCGGTGGATGTGTGTCGTTAGTATTTAGTGTTTAGTTAACATCGGGGCTGGTGAAGTCGCCAGTGTTTGTAATTGGTACAGTTTAGGAGCGACGAAAGCGATTGTACACCTCACAGATTCTCGCCGCGAGGACGCGCGGTCGCGTAACTTTTGTCCACCCCGGCGACGGCGTTGCCGCGCCCGTCACGGGCCAGTTTCAAATCCGTGCCGGGCAAACGGCACGCCAGATGGCACGGGTACGTATCGCGGTCGTTACTACAATTAGATATTCGCCCCAAGGTCTGATCTCCAAATAATAACGCCGAAGGACCGCGCCCCAAGGTCTTAGCGCCGACGGCCCTTCCGTTCGCCTTGGCGGTACTCGACACCTCGAGTCGCTCGAGGCTGCGTTTGCTCGCTCTTGTACATACGCGATTTCGCCCTGTCGATTTTTCCCAAGATGAGGGTCATTTCGTCTAGCAATTTGCGAAACAATTGTTTTAGCTTCGTCGCTACTGCGGAATTCTTGAGAGATTATTTTAAGGATACGTTGTCAGGGATGAAATGAGAGATAAAATCCGAAAAATCGAAAATTAAATCTTTATATTTGAGAGAAATTAAATCTTTATATTGAGAGTTGAAAATCTTTATATTTGAAACTTAATCAAATATGTACTTAAATGCAAATTGAAGCAGCGCGGTTCTGTGATCGAGATTTTATTTATAGCAGCTTTAATGAAGCTAATTTTAATGTAGTAGCTATGAAGTGAAGGAGAGCGGCGGAATATTAGAATGCCAATTTTGCGAGGGTACGGGATTATTGAAAGAATGTGATCTTGGAATTGCTTGAATTAAAATCACTTTATCATAACATTTTCTGATTCGTGCATCTTTAATTTTACAGATAAATTAAATTTGCACATCTTAATATGCACCTCGCATTTTACCCGAGTCTGTTCTTTGTCATTAAAGAGAGTTGAAAATACGATCATTATTAAATCATTGCACATAGCTGTTTGTGAATGATACATAATATTGGGCTAATGACCCGAGCGATCGATATCGAAAGTCCCGATACGAATCGATATAATAAGCTTTTAAAAGAAGGACGGATGTGAATATATATCCCCTGCGCGCATTATTGGTTGAAGCTATTCAATTCTAATCTAATTTTACAATTTGAATAAGGCATTGAGAAAAAACATTTGATTCATTCAATTATAATCTGAGAACGATGCGCTCGCGCATTATTAGCCCGAGTGAATGACGCGCTAGAGTTTTTATATCCCGTGACTTAGTATTCAGGAAGGAGTATACCCACTTATTTGGAGATCAAGGAGCTCCCTCGAGCGAGACGACTTTAGACTAGGCACTCTTTCGCCGACAACACCCCGTATATTTCATTTTTAAACAACAAAAAAATGCTAATGCACCGCCGTGCCCGTTATCGGCTCGGCTCTGTATATGAAATAATAAATAATCGGGTAAGCCCCGACGCCATTATTTTTACGTCGACTTTACTTCGGAGATACACATTTTCCCCGGGTTATACTTTCTGCGTCGCCCGTTTCGTTATATACGTACAGTACGTGACGTTGACTCTAGTGCTGGAATTTTACTGCCGGATAACTCGTCGTAATTCGCAAAACAGCTATTATATATACGTGAAAATATTTTGGACAAATGTCTAAAGTATGGGGGGCGCTCGCTTGTGTCCGTGGATATTTGATAAAATATTTATCTCTCATTAAAATATTTTACTTTTCGTGTTCAAAAATTCCTCACTTATTAATAGATAGTTGCAGAAATATTTATGATAACAATTTTTGAATCGAAATAAAAAGAGGTCTTATTTAATTATATAAATATATATATGCGTGTATGTGTGTATATATGTATATATGATATAGTGTACATATAATAACAATAGTATGATAGATTATTTACCAAAGTAATTTAATTGTTATACCAAAATGTTGTGAAAATAAATATTAAGTATAATTTCTTTCAGTTTTGCAATATTTAAACTTGTTTAATTACCTCTAATGTATGAAATTGAACAATTAAATGAATCTTTTAAAAATTAATTTCTGTTTCTGATTTTAATTTCGACATAAATTTTATACTATACATAAATTTGAAAAAATTTGTTTAATTTTATATTTATATATGTATTTTTATCTCAAACATTATATTTTATATCAAAAAATTGGAAAATTATTAATATTTTATATTTAATATAAATATTTATAATTTATGTCAAATATAGACATCTTTAATTATATATTAAATGTCTCGAAAAATTTAAAATTAAATATAAATAAAGTATAAGCTTTTTCATTGATAAGAACAAGTCTTTCTAAAGTAATGTCTTTCTAAAGTAAAATCAATGCCGTGAGATAAAAATAAAACGGAATATACTTTTTAAACGTATGATATATAAAAAAATACTTAATAGCTCTGATCAGCCACATATTCAATATTTGTTATAGTACAATATATCTTTTAGGTTGTCAGGATTCATATACATAGGTATTTTCGAGAAATAAATTCATATGCAGATTAGCTAGAACAGATTGTATAAAACGAGCCCCTTCATGAATTCTGCGGGAATATAATAAACACGCAAGATCTTTGACCGGCAACTGTTTCATGCACTTTTGAAACTTTAGAATAACATCATAACAGGAGTTGTGCATAATTCTCAATATCGTACTTGGTGGTGTACTGTCAGCTATTCCGACATGGAATCCTAAGAACGTTGTCAGATCGCAAATAGTAAATAGCTGTCACATTAATATCCTACGTTTTGTTGGAAAATTTACAATCTGCGGTCTGTTACCAGAGTTATCAGAATATACTAGTATATTATCAGAAGATTTCTGTATCTCATATCTGTGATGATCCTTTCAGTGCGCAATGTTTATAAAATGTATCTCCTTAACAGAGTGTGTCATTTTCTAACATATTAATTACAATATTCACGTGTATATCTAATTAGTGGAAGAGAGCTTCGCGAAAATATTGGAAATATAACTAATCTTTATCTATTGCTTAAAAATTTTTAATATAAATCAATTAAATGAATTAAACTGTTTTCAAAAACATCAATAAAATGCTCACATAACATCCTTTGCAACAAGAAAATTTAACAATATATCGAAAATAATACTATGTATTAAATTGATAAAAGTAAATTAACAAAGATTTCAAACGAGTTAAATCGATTAGTCGCGCGTGAAGTATATTTGGCACACATAACGCCATGCTTAAACATGAAGGAAAAAGAAGGTTTAAGAAAATCTGACGCTGTTTGAAGAGGCCCAATGGTCAACGTTGAATATTGCTCGTGCGAGAAAAGGTCGCGGTCGAATCAGCGTCAATCAGTATGTCGCCTTGACACCCATGCTACTACTGTAAACCGAATCGAAAATTCAATTGAATGCCGCCGAATTCTTGCTGGAATATCAAGTTCTCCGGAGCTCGGTTCCCGTTTATGAGAAAGAGAGAGAGAGAGAGAGAGTGCGTGTGTGTGAGTGTGTGTGTGTGTTTTGTGGTTACTATAAACTTTTTCGCGTCATGCAAATTCGACATTTTTCTTTTAAACTTCGCTCGTCTTGAATGTTTCGGCTTTTATTACGTGCATTGATCTACTTTGCTAAAACTTTTGCGTTTGTTGACGTCAAAACGTTTGCCTTAATGATGAATCATATGCAAACAAATTAAGCAATATTATTTCTCATGTATGTATGAGTCATTTCACTATGATTCATTGGTAGAACGGGTTTTACCCAACATTTTATAATGCACGTGATATGTCATTTCGCGACTATTGTTTTTGAATATTTTTTTTATATAACGGTTTTATTTACAAAAATTCTTTAATAGGTTCAATTAGGAGAATTTATTCAACATATTAAATATGAGAATATTTTGTATGGATATTTGATCGACAAAATTTTTTATTATTTTCTCAACAAATTAAGAGGTAAATTTTGTGTGCGCGTATATTAAATGAATATTTGATTACAAATATTCACAAGGCTAATAATATAATATAATTATAAGATTGCATCATAGAAAACTTTCTCTGTCACCGTTTTGTAATTCTCACGAGGAGAAATGATTTGCAATATAGAACGCGCGGTTCTTCCAGGGGCTTAGGCCGAGATTGAGAAGCGGCCGTGCGAAAGAATCAGGCAAATCACGGGGACCCTTCTCATCGAAGGGATGCTCGATCAAACAGAAATTCCCCTAAATAAAGGAGGTTATCGGACTATAAACTCGCCGCCGTCGATCGATAACTGCGGCGCGCTTATTCTCCGACTTTTGCCCCGAAATTTTTATTGTTTAAATAAATCATCGTCCGGTACTGAACGTGGGATTACACGGAGGTATTAATGGCAGCACGTATGCATTCATATTTATTTACGCAATTATCCGTCGTCCGACGCGTAAAAAAAATATAATTGGCCGTTCTTTATGGCTTAAAATACGGATTGCCCGACGTCAAAACATATTTGTATCACGAAACGACTTTTCATCAACAATATTCGATAAATCGACACGTAATTCCGCGCGATTGTCTGAATCTGATTTTTGTCATTTTGTTGTCAGGCACGCAAAAAATATTCCAATATCCCAGTTTTGGGAATATCGGTATATTTTTTGCGTGCCTGACTACAGTTATTTTTTTTATTAGCTTTAGTCGCATTTCTTTGTACATTCTGCAGTTTTATAATTTATGATATCGCGGTAATAAAATATAAAATGTAAAGTCGGCAAAAAAATATTTTTTACCTACAATATGAATAAATACTTCCATGGAAGTATTTATGGTGATGTCTTGATAATTTTATTAGAATTTATATTCTCTCTCCTCTTTTATTGTAACGTCACTTTTATATGTAAATATTTTATAAAAATATTTAATAAATTACATAATAAAGAATCGAAGAAACAGAAATTATGCGTCTATAAAAAATTACATATGAGATGTTGTTAACATTACTGCTTTCCTTTGCACTGCTGCACTTGAAACATTTACCTTCGTATTTCGACGTTTCGGTCAAAAATAAACCGAAGCGCGAAGAATCTCATTATACATTCGAATATGGCGTCGGGTGAAATATCATATTTAATTTTTATTGCATCAGTTATATGCATTGCTCCGCGCGTCTCCGACAGCGGTTCAGAACCTAAGGGGGTCGTGAAGGCTACTATAGATATACAACGAAGACAGTAAACGCGGGGTGTATGTAAATATAGCGTGATACATTGGATACTCGCTTATAAACACCCCATTTTTATTCGGGTAGCGTTTCGCCACCCGGCACCCACCCTTGCCATCCGCCACCGCGCTCCTTAGCTGCTGGCCCACCGATGCAAAGAGGAGACAACATCAACCTATTATTTTTGTGTTCTTATACAGGCGCAACACACACCATCTCCGATATTGCCGCGAATATTTCGCTAAGACGTAAAAATATAAACCACCATCCGAGAAATGAAAGATATATCTGATTATTTAACTCAATTTTTTAAACGTCAAGCTGTTTCGAGTAAAAATACTTGATTTGAAATACACAATGTTGCTCTATTACATTATCGAAAAAGAAAAAATATAACTTCATAAAAAAAGAATATCAACGAAAGAATATAACGTAATGAATGATAAAGAAAGATGTAGTAACTCTGTATCGTACGTATTAATTCTATTGGCTTTTTGTGTACAGTTATATCGCGAGTTCTAGATATTCTAAGAATCCTGCTCAATCAATTCAAGAATGCTGCGCGCGCGATAACGTTAATCATATTCTTTTCATAAAAAAAGACATATCGGAAGAAAAGATCGAGAATATCATAATGCGCAAATAAAATTTTATTTATATTTATCTAGAAATCAATTTTTTATGCATTCGTAAACTCGACAGTAATAAATATCTAATTTATAAAGAAAATGTCTTTTTTACGATATTCCTAGAATATTATAAAACGAGTAAACATGTTCGATGACATATTAGCTTGTTGACATCATAAAAGTGCCGATATGCTTGAAAGATATGATGGAATGGATATGATCAATTAACCAAATAATTCGATTGCACGGATTGAACCAGCGGGATCTTTCAGTTTATATCGAGTAGCCTTGAAAAATGTTATTGCCCTCGTCCAGTCAGGCTCGAGATTTCCAAGAATGAGCGTTGGGTCAGAGTCACGATGAATCTTTTTCGCACCGTCCACTTTTTTATCGAATGTTTCATTTCATTATATGGCCCCGCAGATTCTGAACGATGTTCTTTAGCACTGATTAATTTATTGTTCGGTGAAGGCTTAGAGAAGAAAATTAAACGCGCCGCGAAAAAAAAATATATATTTATATATTCACGTAAATTCATTTTGTAAAGGACATATTGTAATTGATTCCTTAATAATTTTATAAAGGACATATTGTAATTGATTCCTTAATAATTTTAAGCCTTTTAAACACGAGAGTTGTATAATATTTTACATTTATTTATAACCATATAAACAACAAATTATGGAAATAAAAGTTTTTTTCCTAAACTAGTTATAAAAATGGCTAATTAAACGAAATGTATATCTAAAGTTAATAAGTTTGTTTCATAAATGATTTTCATGTATGATTTTGTAATGAAAAATTTACGAGCATCTTTGTATAATTTTTACGCATTTATATGAAATTGTTATCTGGAATAATAAAGAAACTATGTTCGAGAAATACATTTATAATATATCTATTTATTATTTTCATGTACACAATTTAGGTTTTTCCGCATAATTGTTAAAAGGCTTAATTTTTTACTGTTTGTAATGAAAGGTACACGCATAGTATGATATCGGCCAGCTCGTGCGTATCGATTTGACTTTGGAAATTCAACACCCACGCACGTGTTAATGTTATTTACGCCGTGATGTTATTTATGCGCGCCAACTCGTGTTTGAACAAGTGTGCCACGATGACGACAACGCCCGTCGAAATTGGGAAAAAGTGTTTGTCAGCAAACGAACGCGCCAACGATCACAAATAATTTTAAGCCGGCTAATGGTAAGGACGTCAATCAGCAAATTGTACTGCCGCGAATGTTCTCTCTTTTCTCTGTCGCCAGAGACTCGCGACGGTAATCTAACGCGATTATTAATTCGGCAGTACGTCTTAAGCGATGTGCAAATATCGATAAGAGAAGTATCGTGCATTTACATAAGCAAAATTGTTTTGCGTCACGATGTTTTTACGAGTGCGACTATTTCATAAAATTTTTAATTTTTATTGGATTTGAGCAAGAAACAAAAGCTAAAAAATTATTATTGAGCTTATTATTATATATATTTATATATATTATTATATATGTCTTGTTAATTAACTTGACTTTGGAAATTGATGAATCACATTTTAATTATCCCCTATTCACGGGAATTTAATGGGAATAATTAAACTGGACTAGTTAAATGATCAAGAACGGCGGAGAACATAGTTGAGAATCAGTTGCAAAAAACATATACATATGTTAATTCTAAATTTTACGCTCGATTTGATGTCAACGAGAATAATCCGCAACCTGTTTCATAAGTTAGCATAAAGCAAACTAAACGATTCTAGCTCGTTACTGTGTGGACTGGTTTATCACATCTTAATTTAAATGCTGATTGCTACGAGTTAAAACATATGCAATGTTGTTTGAATACGCTCAATGGTATGTGAACTCGCCTCGTTTTTCATGTACGCCGTATATAATCAGGTGACAATAACGCAGTAGCCAGAGTAGCGACATTATGATATGCAAGTTTATTTATATTTTACAAAAAAACAATTCTTTTGTGTATTGAGATATATATTGATTTTTAATTTTTAACAGGATACGTGATATAAAAAAAGGGATTTATATAGCTGCAGTGTAACTATGCATTGGTTTAAGAATGTCGAGGATGTCAATCGTCGTTAATTATAATGTTAAAAGCGAAGAAATTTCATAGCATATAAGCAATAACATAGCAATTTATAGCGCATAAGTAAAATAACATCAGTAACTTTTGCTATCAATTCAACGTATTATGTAGAAAAGAATTTTTATTGTATTGACTACACGTTGCAAATCAGCAGTTAACAACCGTTTTGTTTTTTCACCTATATTTCTATGCTATCTCTCGGATCGGTAAAATTATTTTTAGTGAAACTCATAAACCTGATTTATCCAAAATCGATGTATCTGATGGGTTTTTTTCTCAATGTAACATTCATTGACGATGATAATCACATATGTGAAATGTGTGAAATATAGAAACTTTGAACTCTGTTCTGATCTTTTAACATGTAAAAGCTGCGATAAATAAATGAATGGGACGACAACATAAATTCTTTTGCTTTCGACAAATTCGATGTCATTGTATAAAACGATTTGCCAAGCTTATCTATTTTCGTGGCCATGGCGTCGCTTATACCATTCGTTTTATATGCAAAAGAGAAAGCGTAATCCGCGTTAAATGCATTTACACACGCGTGAAGAGTGAAGATTCACTAAAAAAGACTTTCTTCCTTTTGTTCCCTTTATCACGAGATAAACAAAAAGGAGAGAGAGAGACGGAACGAGCAGGAGCGCTTAAGCATCGAGAGTCCAAAGGGCCTGTTTATTAAAGGGTATTAATTTGCAAATCTGTACCGCGTGTCCGCTTTAACTCTCACTACGGCGCAACGATATTACTTAGTGTGTTTCCGTGATGCTCGCTTAAATTGCATTTTGTAATTAGCCAAGAGGCAGCACACCCACGGTTGTGCCCACGGTTTCCTCGGTGGGTTTCTTTCCTCCTCTTCCCTTCAACTCTCGCGCGCCGCCGGCCCGCGCTCGTCGTTCCTTTTCCTCTTTTCTCGTCCTTCCGCCGTTGACGCGGTTCCCACCGGCTCGACTCCTGCTCCTCTAGAGTGTCCCGCAAGATTTATAATTGCATTTGTCGGATTTTACGCTATGTACACTGAACACGTGTAGTTATCCGGGTTGACTTCGCACGAAAGACCACGTAGGTCTTGTGATTACAATAGAGAGTGTTAAATTCGTTCTACATGTATGTGTTACTGAGCTGCAGCAATTGTGTCTATATATTTCTATATATTTAAAAAAAATGTCATTAATGCTATTTATTATTGTTTATAAGAATGGTGCTTTAATAGTAACAATTATAATTTACAAGCCAATGTAGAAATGCAATTCACCGTTTGTAGAAATGTAATCCAAAATTTGGGAATAACAAGGAGGGACAGTTTTCTGAATTTTCGCAATTTAATAAAACAGCAATTTATTAAAATCAACATTTAGTGAAAACTATAAGTTTTTATATATACAAATGTTATATCGTTTTAAATTATTATTCCCTTATCACAAAATAAAAAATATCTATATTGAAAATATATTTTACTGTTTTACTGTTTTACTGTTGCATTGTTTTTCGCATCATATCCAGTTTGATGAAAATAAAAAAAAAAAGATTGTGCCCTATGAAAAAACAATGAAATTATTTCTAAAATATTGGTAAATTAGATTTGTTTGTTCGCGCTGCTGCATCGTAAGCCAACCGCTCAGTAATTCAAGTTAAGAAAATACAAATCTAAAGGTGCGATGAAGCAATTCAGCAGTTGTTAAAATAATAATTCGAATACGCGAGCGTTCTATCTTCGGTGCGGATATATTGTACGTTGTTTGCATTATGCACAACGCCGCTCTAGAAAGTAAACGTGTATGCGGGGAATCCGCGCATATCGCAACTTTATGCCTGCGAAGTGGATGCTAAGAATACCTTGCGTGTTGCAGCGCGCACGAATGGTCAAGAAGGCCGTACAATGTTAACTTTGGTTCCTCGGCTGGAAACAGCATAACTTTAACATAACGTAGCTATCGATGGAAATCGCATCGCATGGGAATCGACTCGTTTCTTTCTTCGAATTTCCTATGTAATTTACGAGTTCGTTTTTGCATTTATTTGAATGCGACGCGGGAATTTACATTTACTTGCATATACAGCAACTTTTATTTATAAATCCCAATCCCGTAAAGAACGTGTATTTCTCATAATTGTAACAAAATATTATTTTTTTTGTATTATCCTCTTGCGTAATTCTACAAGGAAAAAGATTTATAAACCATCAATTAAACGAGCTAAATAATACTAAATAATCAATGAAATAATTGAATATACAACTATCAATTACCGTCAGCTCTTAATTATTATTGCCGCGAAATATCTACGAAATACAAATTCGCAGTCACAGTGTGCAGATGACACGCGTCAAGTGATATATTCCCACATCTCGGGATGACAGTGTCAGCGTTAATCTTATTTTGGACTCGTGAGTCATTGGCAGTGCAAATTGCGAATCGTCTGACGCAATCTGGCTATCACAAGGAGAATCGCGATTACGGCGTCAGCTGTTGGTCGCGTCTTGATGCGGCGGACGCGTCACAGTGTCAGCGTCAGTTATTAGTGTTAGAATACAGCTGGAGGCTTCTAGCACGCTTCTCACACACGGAGGAGAGGCAAAACATACCGGAAAAAGCACAGAGGGACCGGGACTCCGTCGTCTGCCTCTCTTCCCGTCATCCCTCATCCCGTCTTCGTATCGCGCGCGCGTTTCTGTCTTTCGCGTGGAGGCGGGCGTCCGCGGCCTCGTTCTCGCACGGCAAAACTTAACAAAACAATTTGCTCCAAAGCAAACAACGGCATCCGGTTTACTTGTGAATAAACAACATATTTATTTTTAGAGACTCCGCGGTCGTAACTTGTTCGCTCGGACGGCCGCGTTCGAAAGAGCGAATGTGTCTATTTGCCGGCATTATATGAGTTAACGGCTTGGTAGATAAAAATTGTACGTACATATGCTATGCGGGTCTCGCTCGTTAGATTGGACAAAGGTCTGTAGTTGCGTTCAATATAAATCGTCGATTTTCGTATTACAAAAAAATTCGTAATTTCATATCATTTTGTCCACGTGTAGCTTAAAATAATAACATCTTTATTTAATTAAAACCACAAAAGTAAAGTTTTTATACTAACCAAATAAAGCTGCATAAAAGAAACAAAAAAAAATAATAATGAGAAAATATAGCGGATATTAAATATCATTAGAGGAATACGATAATGATATTCAAACTGGAGTCATTGGAATAAAACTAGCAATTTTGGAGACGACAATCTCTGCGCGGTTGAAAAAAATCAAAATAAATAAAATCGATATGCATTTAACGATAATGGTATACTGATGGATGCAGGTTAGCATTTAGACGACGTGACAAACAGTTTTCATTGATGGCGCCGATTAAAGTGATAAATTAGTCTTATTACCACGATTTGGCTTGAATTTATCGATATTGCCACCGTTGTTGTATATTAATTATTAAATTACCGCTGAAATATCTCCGCGATCTCGTTATTTATGCCAATTTAAGTGTGAATCGATGCACCGTCCGCGCCGTTTTGCGGTAAAAATCCATTTACACTTACAGCCATTCGTTAATATCGTAAATAATGAATGAAATTGTAAATCTGAATAGCGCAATTACTGGAAATTGTGTCGATCTCGCGGGACGGTCGAACGGATTGCATATTCATCATTCACGCGCGACATTTCAGACGCGACACTTGATCCCGGAGACGCGCTATACGCGCGAAAAATTAGCATGTAGAAGGTAGCAGTAAAAATAATAATTGACGAGATTATTCGACCTCCTCGTGAGACACTCGGAACGAAATGAAACGTTTTATCGCCGTGCCGTGTCTGGAGGCGGGAGGAGGGGTGGGAGGAAGGGCGAGTTGTCCGTTTCTCTCTTTCTCCGTAGCGACACTGGGGAGAGTGATCGTAATCATATTTTCAGGGGGACGGATTTATGCAACGCACCGCGTCGTCTCTCTGTACATAAAACGCATTTAAAATTCTCGAGGCGCGACCGGAAGGTGCCTGCTCCCGCGTCTCCGTCGATAGCGCGAGTCGTGCCGGTGGTAGCGCCGCGGGGGTTGTAATTGGCAATATCTATCGAATTTTACAATAAATCTCACCGTGCCCCGAAGGAGGGCGGGTGGGAGTGGGCCGCCGCGGCAATAAAACACCGGGTAGTATCGCGAGGGGCTGCCGCGCCGTGCACTTAACGACTTATCTTATCTGCGAATTAGGTCGCGGTTAGTGCTCCGCTTAATGCGAAGCTACGAATACCAGGAGGCACGCGGCAGCGATCGTAACCACGTGATTTATGTTGAAAGTGTTATTAGATTGGTGTGAAAGTAGTCCCGTTGTATTTTCGGATAAAATCATTTATTGGTAAAAACTGAATGGTTATTTCAGATATTCTTTCTGATTCGTTATTCTTTTTTCTTCACTTATTGTTAGATATTTCTTTAAGCGACAGACGAGCCGATATTAGTCCTTAACGTTTATCGTTACGATGGCGATTATTTGATATTATTTTTCTAGAAAATAAATTTGAATCATTAAAATTTTGCAACATTATTTTTAAATACGATTTTACTATCAATAACTGATTGCAAAAGAATAAAAACATGTGCACGTTAATCCTTGGGAGGCATTAATGTTTACTTTAATTTACGCTTATGTAAATGATGAGGACAGTCGATTGTAGTAATTACGTCAAATCTCAATTTAGCCGCGAGAAGTACGAGAAGAGTCACAAAGTGACAGCTTTGGATCAATTTCACATACTCTTCGTTGTTATTGTAATAAATTAGTTCTTTCTGATATGTCTACGTGCACATGATCGACGCGAGATTCATTTTCTATAGCTCTCGTAAGAAAATGCATTTTAGCGACATGTGCGTGTGCATGCGAGCGATTGTTTCGCAAAGAGTCTGTATTCCCTGTATTGGCATCATCCAATTTTACGGTAACGATTATATATAAATATAAAAGGCATTAACTGCAACTGATCTCGCTCGGAGACGGTAACAGAGAAGTTAATTAAAATCGCCGTCAATTCTGCCTTGCCGCGCGTCGTCGCACGTGACGCGATTTGACAATGAGCACGTTGAGTGAGAGAGAGAGAGAGAGAGAGAGAGAGAGAGAGAGAGAGAGAGAGAGAGAGAGAGAGAGAGAAGGGAAGAGACGTGTCGGATCTTCGGGCTCGTCGCGCGGCAGTAAAAGATCCGTTTGTTTATTTCCACGTGTGGCACAATACTTAACATACAACATTTCTATGATGCAGGCGCGCGCGGGGATGATGACGAGCACGACGACAAGCGGGCGAGCGATGGTGTGTGCGTTGCGTGTTTTGTTTGCGCGTTTTCTTTTGTCGCGTGTATGTCCAGCTGCGCGCTGAGAACGCGGCCGCGCTCATGCAAATGCACGGCACACAATGTGCCTCAATAGCCTCCACATATTTATGCTATATACTATCCGGTTCAGTATTTTCCATCGCGACTGTTTATTTCTGCCTCGTATACGCGATGAGTACGCGGGACTCTCTTTTTAGAGGAAGGATGGGAAAAAGGAAGAGCGAAGGAAGAGGGAGAGAGAGAAGGACAAGCCGCTGGCAAGCAAGTTCCATCGATCGCGCGCGCGGGCGACCATCGTTACATATTACCTCGCCACCCTATGCGCGTCGCGCGTGGAAACAAACGGAGTTACATTTTGTAATTACACCCCCTTCGGGTCGATGCCGACTTGGCGTAGTAATCGATCACGCGTTCTTGCGGCCCGTTTCAAAATTTACGACTTTCAAGTCTCTGTAACGTTGCGCATTATTTAACGAGCGATTGGAAATTCGCTCCTATTTTCCTAGAGATTTCGAGACTATTGACACGCGCGCGCTTCTTCGATGAATTTGACATGACGGTATTATTTATAAGCTTAGAAATGCAAAGACAATATATATACAGGGTGACAAATGATTGTATAAGGAACTTTGAAAATTTTTATTTCAAATCCAGCTCTGACAATTTAAAACTTTTTATTATAAATTGATTGAACAATATTAAAATCAATTGTAAATAGTTTCAAAATGATCTCATCTTGATTGTAGATGTCTTGCAATATTAGCGAAAACCACGTTTAAAGTGTCTTTAAAATCTTTTATTCAACAAGAGAAATTCTTCTATCATCGAGAGTCTCATGAGTAATAAAAGAGGTTCAAGAGACCTGGAAAAATCTAGAAAAAAAACAAAGTTTATTTTGAAATGACAAGGTGATCACACACTAAAACTTAAAAATTTTTTATAATCTTTGTAAAATCAAACCGGAAAGGCCAGCTCTGGGCCGTGATTCATATGCCGCTATCGTAGAATCAATGCATTAATTAATCAGAATAATTTATATAATAATATTTTATAAGATACAATGTTTAAGATAGATTGTTAAAAAATAAAGATCCAATCAAAAAAAAATTATTTTCAGATTATTTCAAGTTCAGTCTTATGTTGATATTCAAAAGATAGATAAAACTAAAGAGAAAGTTAGAGAAGTGCGGTTCATTTAAACTCTTTTATATATTATTTATTATTCTGTACGTATTTATTATTTTGTATGCACCGCCTTTTTATTTTCTTTTATTGTCTTGAATTCATGTAACATTAGACGCATTTTTACGTAACGCATATGCGTGAACAAAAATTTGGCTAACTATACCGTGCCAAAATAATTTCGAATTTCGGTCATATTCCACGTCGATTAGTATAAATCATTACGGTTGCATCATTATTTGGCTGGCTCTCGGATTTCAGATATAGTTGATCTGTATAACTCAAATGTAGGCTGTCTTGCGTTAAATAATTTATTCGATAATAGCGTTTTCAAATATAAGATGATCTTGCTCTAATTAAGACCTTATTGATATATGTATGCTCCTAACAAAAATATTTGTAACAAAAATATAAGGAAAACTATAGCTGCGGCAATATTAAAAATCTGTTCACGTCATTGCTCAAAAAGGGTCGAGACCGAAGCGCGTGCCACGTATATATTTTAATAAAGCTGGCAACATACCGCGTCTCGTTTTTTACGGCGAAAAACGCGATTTAAAATAACGGCAATGTAAATAAAACTTTACATCATGAAATATGGAACATAAAATATCACCAGTATCAATAGCACATAAAATACTCCATTGTGTGACATTTAGTAAAATATCATATTTAAATTATACGCTCGCGCGCCCGTGTGTCCTTGCACCGCGGATCTTTGAGGTCTTTTTTAAATCGACGAGCGCTCTTTATTCCCCGGACAACGGGCGAAATGCCAGTGTCACCTCACGAGGAAAATGAATATTAATATAAGCACGTCCGCCGGCCGAGCGATTTTCTCGGCGAAGCAACGAATAATATAATAGCCGGTCCGCGGGAGAGATGCGTCTGCGACCGAGAGGGCGAAGCGCCCGAAGACGAAGTGTTCTCATTATACCCGGTGATTTATGTGCGTGCCACCTTGCCGTCGGAAGAGATTCTAGGTTAGAAATAAAGTTAAAAGAAAAATAAGGCTTACGGGGTGCAAAGTCGAGAAAGTGTGGAGGGGGACGCCGCGGCTCGCGGAATATATTACAAAAATAAGCTCGCCGGCGAGCGGCGGCGAGCGATGCGGTGCGGCGCGGCGCGGCGCGGCGTGCGGAAAAGCGCCGAAAAAACTTTGAAACTCCCGAGGAGAGCCTCGAAAGATCGATGCCCCTCGACCTGCCCTGCCGTGTAACTTTTCTTGTTTATCGAGGCGCGGGAATAAAAATCCGACGGTCACGATTCGCGCAACCATGCAAATAACTTGGCGTATTTCATCAACAATTTTTGCGACTCATTGCTAACAAAATTCCTTGAAGAAAAACTCTTAAAGAATGAGGGAAGAAACAACTTTGAATTGAGTTGTATCTCCAAGACATATCGAATATAGCTAATTAATTAGCATTTCTCGCGTAACATGTTAATTATATTATGTTGTGCTTATTTGTTCTTTCTTTTTATACGTTTTTTCATAAGTATTAATATAACTACATCAGACTCTAATTTAAAAAAAAAAGAAGAAAAACAAAGAAAGACGATATTTCACTGTGTCTGTTTATTTAATCTCTTTATATTTATTTATTCGCATTGCAATTCTTCATACTTTTGCTTTACAATATTTTATGTAAAGAATTGATTGAATACAATATGATCATTTTTTATACAAAGTATATTTATTTAAATGTTTATGTATCTGCAAAGGAATAACTATTTAGTATTTCCTGCTGTGTATTAGGTTTATTACAATTGCGAGTATGCTATTATATCGTAATAATTGTGATGTCTATTTGTTTTAGGGACACATTGGTGAAAATCCATTCGACAACAGTTCGTGGGGAAAGGAACATTTTCAGCCATCGACAGTTCCCTGGCAGCTGAATCCGCGCAGCCACGGTCGTCCCAGTGTGAGTACCTTTATTCTTTTTTTTAATCTCATCTAACTTATTACGCAAATCGCATTGATCACAAGTAAATTTGTGGGTTATTGTTAGGCAATAAGAAAATATTCAATCTACAACAATTCTACTGTTCGTATAGCTGATGAATTTTTCCACCGAAATTTATCCTAGACTTAATTTCAATCGGTTGCATATTTCGCGTAATGCGATTTAGATATTATCGGCCCTAATTCTCAGCTCGCGAGGGTATAAACGTGAAATTTATAATTCCGGCGGGTAAGAATGCCCGCGCGCCGAGGATGTGGAAGGAAGGGTGGGAACGGGAAAAGAAATCCGGCGGCTCATTGTGTCGGCAGGTAGCAAAAATGCTGGCGGGGTCGCTGCTTTCTCGAGCGTTTTCTCTCAGGAGTCGTCGGCTACTATATCGTCATACCCCTCCTCGGAAGCCTCCACCCTTCGGTCCGACCGTAGCCGACCACCCTCTTACGCTCGCGCTCACTCTCCCGCACCACTCGTCCTGTCACCCGGTATTTATAATACGCTTTGTTTTCCCTCAGCTATTTGTCTTGGGTTCTCGGCTCCTTCGCTAACATTATTATCCCGCGTTTTATTTTTATTTAATTCCACCGTGTCGAGTCCTCCCTCCCTGCGTGTCCCCGTTATTTATCCTTCGAGCGAACTTAACGAGCAAGCGTGTCGTCGAATCTGGACAGTTCTTTACGTTTGAATCACCCAACATTCTAATTCTCTCTACGCGAGATGCATTCTCCTGTTGTAAAAATCTAGGATCATGCTTAGGATTATCTCATTAGACTTAAATTATCATAAGTTTCGCAAGAGTACGTGACGTGACGAATATTTCTCGCGTATACCAGTTTCACGTGTCATTGGGCATGACTCACACACGAGGTAATCTCTGTTCGAAATCTAAATTGTTGACGATGTGCCAATATTCGTCAGAATACGCACAGGTCGCGCAGTAATAATTCTGATGGCCATTCATTTATTTATTCTCTGGCCCCTATTAATCACGTACGAATCTTCCATCTTAACGACGTAAATTGCATAACGCTTCTTTATTCGATTTTTTTATATGGACTTTTATACGCACATTATTCTTATTTTATAAAAACTCATATATTCTTAAAGTACGCACTGGATAAAAAACAAATTAATACGCGGACATATGAGTTTGCTTATTAAATTTACTTTTGAAGAAACATAAAATACCCGAAAAGTATTTTTATTTCTTTCAACTGTAAATTGTCCGAGTAATGTATATAAGAATCAATTTTGTTAATTTATTATAACATATTAGTTTAGTGCAATAAAAACCATTAAATGCAAAGTAAAATTAATATAAACGGCATAAGAGAATATTATATTAATCTGATATATTCCTTATAATACGCGTGAAAAAAATTCAAGAAGCCTCGTATAATCTGTAGTTCGCAATAATAGTTGTACTTGAACGGATGACACATTTTGTTTACTTAAGGAGGATTAAACGCGCGCGGACTGTCACGCGCACGTGTGCAATCGACGCTCGTCTTCCTGATACTATCGTATCGGGCGCGATCGTTTGCAAAGTAACAAAAGCAACCGAAACCACTGACGTCAGCGTTTCCGCGAGCGTTATATACGCGACCGATGATCTCATGCGTGCACATATACATGTGTGTATGTGTGTGTGTGTGCTTACCTAACCGCGGCGCAGCTCCTTTTACGCCGATCGTACGTGTGGTCGTACGCACGAATTGCGCTATCGTGTTGTACATGTCTCTACGTGACTACGCTTACTTGCTGCAACCGCGTATGCATTTGTCAGCATCTCAAGAAGTAATACGCAGCGATATATGTATCATTTCTATCGGTTGTTTCTCTCCAGTCTTATCTATTTAAAATCAAATTCTTGCATGAGACTTTCGCGCTGCGAGGCATAAAGTGTCCTGCTTTTGACTCGAGATTGCATGACCGTTCAACGGAGGTTTGCAGCAATTAATGGAGAAACGACTTCGGGAAATTTAACTCTCAATCAAATATTGCAGAATGATTCAATGATGGGATAGAAAAAGAGAGGAAGAAAGAGAACTAGAATAAACAGCGATAACTCTGCAGAAATGTAATGAATTTTACTTATTGTTAATAGTAATAATTTCTTGATAATAATTAAAGTTGAGCAATTTGGCGTCACGATATTTTGCCCTTGGCGAGTTTTGCATAATCGGCCCGCGAAATTTCAAGCTTACCGTGCCGAGTGAGTATTCCGTACGTCTCAATATAGCCGAAATTTCCGGCGGAAGAAACGTTGATTCTCTCACACCGCCCTCATAATCTCAGCCACGCCTGTAGTAATATGAATCGCGGCAAAAATCAGAACGGGGGTGGCTCTCAGTGCGTCCCCCCATAGCAGCCCCTGGGTTTTAAGATATGCAGAGCACAACGCACGCTTTCCTAGCGAGACTATTTTAATACGAATGAGGGTGGGAGGATCAGACGAAAGCGCGATGGTATGGCGGCCGGCTCGGAAGATCTACTTCTTGATTACAGAACTTTTTACCTAATTACATAACATTGTTACCATTTACAAAGTCGCGTCGAGTCTGCGCCGGCTGACTACTAATTAGAATCCTCGATTAGCACCCGCGGCGACATCGTATTCCATTTCGATAAGTCTCGCGACATTTTGCCGGTTCTCGTAATAAAAGGGTTGCGAGAGACCGCGTGATAGGGTGATTCTTAATGTTGCTCCCCACGCCGGTAATAACACATAATTGAATGCGTTATGTTTGGAATATATAATGCTGCTCCGTGAAGTAAATGAAGATTCAGGATAGTGAATTATCCTCCGATAATTTCTAAAGTTTGAATACACTACTACAGAAATTATGTCCATCACGTTTATTTGAAATCTATATGATCACTTACAATTAGTTGCAATCTTTCATACAATTTTCGATATTATGAGATATTCTTACAACAAATCTTTTCATCTGTATCCTGCCATCGAGACAGTTATTTTTACAAGAAAGTGAGGTCGCAAACTATATATATATATGTGACACATGACTGACGGACTACCTTGGGGGCGATAAAAATTTGAATCCCATTTTTCAGACGTTCGCAAATAATTAGATATACCGAATCGTGCCAGACTAACGCGTCGGAATTGAGGGTATCAAAGGTTCAGAAAGAGTCGAATTTATCCCCGAGACTTAAGGTTCTTATCGGAAAGATGTAAGGGTCGTAGAGAGATAGTCATGCGCGAGGGACGAACTCCCGACGATGCAGACATTAAGACGTCTGGTCCTCGACCTCCGGCTTTCCGCTCCGCGCCAACCCCTTGGCGAGCGCGGCCCCCTTTAGACGACGGGAGGTTTACCCCGTCTTCATTGTCCTCTAATTCTCATCTGATCCTCACATTACGTAATTTTCTCTTTATTATTTTATAATTCCCGGGTCTCTCTCTCTCTCTCTCTCTCTTTCTCTCTCGAGCCCCGGGCCCGCGCTCATCCGACTTCAGGTCCGCACGAACTCATCCCCCGCAACGCATACTAATGCACCCTGCATTTATTAATTATTCCGTGCTAGTTACCCCGGCTTCTCGTCTCACCGTCGCAATGATAGATTAAACCACCTAGATTCGGAAGCTCGCGATGCGAATCCCGCTCGTCACCGTGATGATACGTGCTCGGAAATTTTTTCCTTCTGCGAATCGATAGAGGCTGGAGCACCCGCTTGCTCCGCTTTTCACCTCCGCGCCATAATACCCGCTACGAATTACGGATAACAACTGTGAAGATTTACGTTCGTTGTTAATTGCATTTGTTGAAATTGTAAACACATTATTTACAATTTTATTGTTGCGTTTTGAAATTTTTATTTTTATGTAAGATTAATTGTAAGATATGAAAAATATATATACTTCAATTAAGGTAAGCTTTTAAGATAACAAAAATTCATTTTTTTGAGACTCTAAGATATGTCGCTTGCAATCGGCATCTTAACATTATTACAAATTATCTTAAAATTTACTAGAAATTACTCTTTGAATTTACTTTGAAAGAAAACTGCAAGAGATTTACCGACGCTGATCGCTGAATACTATAGGGTGAATATCATGGTAAAACGTGCCGTCTGAGTAGAAATCAAGCGGTGATCGAGCGACTTTTGACGAGTTCCTAAAACCTAGTTCGCCGTTTCGTACGTGATATTTGAAGATACAAGCGACTACCCTACGGGGAACATCCCCCAAGATCTTTAAGTCCGCGGTCCTGAAGGGCCCGGCATTCCACTTGGTATGCACGGAGAACAGCCATTCATCTCCCGATCTCCAGCATAGTCTCGACCTCCGGATATAAATTAGCTTTTGTTTAGCATTCAATGCAAGGCGCCTTTTCCGACGCGTCGGACCGATCTACCCGCCGCACAACCCCCATGATTAGGCATCCACCTGACCAGCAATCCACTGCAATTAATGTAGCTACCTGCCTCTCGGTTGAGCCAATTAAACGCTAGCGATTGCCGTGAAAAGAAATTGCTCGGATGTTAAAAGGGAATTTAATTCTCGAGGGAGCAATCAGGATCGACGCGAAAAATTCGCTCCAATGTGTTTCGGCAGGATAGATAGGAGGATTAGAGAAACGACCGCGATGCTAAACTAGATTAAATGAGTTTCTATATTTCTGGTTGGAGCACGTATATCATTATATAAAATTTTACAGAAGAGAAAGAGGAGTTTTAGGGAACTTGAAATAAAATGTATAGAACTGAATTATTATAGAATTACATAGGAATACATAG
This sequence comes from Tetramorium alpestre, assembly GCA_021460005.1. Lineage (NCBI taxonomy): Eukaryota > Metazoa > Arthropoda > Insecta > Hymenoptera > Formicidae > Tetramorium > Tetramorium alpestre. Next base: position 3,582,746 of record JAJVSH010000001.1, read on the forward strand.
AATTATTATAGATAATTATGTAATATTAAAAAAAGAAAAAAATTGACTAAAATAAAATTTATTAGCTAAATGTACGTTTTCGTTAAAAAAAGTTTGTTTTAAAATCTTGAGATATTTTACTTCGAAATGATAAGTCGTATCGATATATTGTACAAATATACGTATTGAGCTTTATAAAATTATTAATAAGTTACTCATAAAATAAAGATGGAATACAATTTAACAAGTTTTACAATTTAATTTGCATTTCCAAATATATAACAAAATTAAAATTGTTGAACGCTCCTTGAGAACTTTTTCATGCCGGCGCTCAGAATATTCCCTTTAGGGTTGCTATCCTTAATATTCTATGGTACACCCCAGCAAAGAAGGGCGTTCAATAATCATACATCCCCTTCAAGACTCAGTTTCTTGCTACCTTTTCATAACAGACATAATTATTAATATTAAAATATCAAGATAATTATTTAACTTGTAAAAACTTTATAATGTAATTAAAAACTATTATCGGCTTTTGTATTAATATATTTCATTTTCAGTTGACTATATATTAAAATTACCGCGACGTTTGTTATAACGATTCTCAATTACAAAGAAGTCTGCTGTATTTCGAGAATTTCCATTGAATTCCGAAAAGATGATGCCACGTCTTAACTGCGCCTTCTGTTACGAATTTTGCGAAAGAGGACTATTTCTACCATCGGAATATTCTGCCCGTAAATTTTCGCTATTTTTAACCCCCAATTACATGAGGAAAGACATTTTCCTTTCGTGCTTTCTCGAAGCTGCTCGCCAGAGAAAGCCTGTTGATTCTGACACCGGTAAATCCGGCGGCTGGAAAACATCGTCTAGCCGGCGTTGAACTTTCTCGATACACAAGGCAACATAGCAACACAACACGGTAAAGCACAACAAGTGGGGGGGATGCTGGGGGTGGAAAGCCCGATAGATATACAGCCACCCGTGGCAGAGAGGCGCGCGTCGCCTGCGCCACGTGCTTTTCACCCCTCCTCGGTGTTTCTCCACCTCTCCCCTTTCTCCGTCTGTCTTCTTCTCTTTCGCTCGCTCTAAACAACCCCTCTACCTACTGATCGGCCGACCGTATACACCCCTGTCATTCCCCGCCCGTGGGAAACGCAGCCTCACCCGCGATACACCACGTGGCCGCTGCAACAGTTTCCACGCGGCACGCTGCATGTACGATAATGCACGATAATGCACGATGCGATGCGAGTAAAATTCTGATTACGTGACAATTAGCCTTTACATATTGTTTAATTATTTACTTATTTATCATTATCTTTATTTAGTTCTAAGTCTATAATATTTTGTCATTTATTATAACTTGCAATGTAAATATGTAGTTAAATAAGAAACATTTTCATAAAAATGTGATATATATATATATTAACAAGCTATGTGTAATATTTCAATCGATGATTCAATCGCGAATAGATTTTTAATCATAATTTAGAAGAATCGTGTTACGAACAGGTTGTTTAATTTTTTTGAATAAATATCGCGACTGCTACATTGTAAAACAACTTGCAAAATATGATTCAAACTAAATGTATAAACGATATAATTTCTTTTGCAAATATCCACGCGTAATTATTTCGCGACGACATCATTGATCGGGAACGGATAAAAACGCGCATCGAGAGCAACGTGAATAATGCGTTTCGGAAGAGCTTTCAGACGCAGCAGAAATGTTATACAGTGCCTGCAGGGTTTGGTTTTGCGGGTGCCCACCCCGGACTAACCTGAGGCAAACGGCAGGCGGGCGGTCGGAGCCAAGTTAGGTCTCTAACAACGTAACCGAAACGTGCAACCTTGTAAATAGATGTCTGAAACGTGCCAGAGAGCTCGCGCGCTACCTAGCTCGCTACATACTCGGGCAAGAAGGGTACAACGTCGCGGGGAAGTTGGCGCAGAGCTGAGCGAGCCAGCCGGGGCCCGGTCGTTGTTGTACCTCGTCGTATATACCCAGCTTCTTACGTGCACACGCATGCACGCCAGTAATTAGTGTCTTAATGAACCCGCGCCGCGGGTAAGGAGCTGCGCAAATAATTGCCAGCGCGCGCGATCTCACCCGAGCTCGAGCACGCTTCCCTCGGCGCCGCCGGGTCTCGGATGTGGCGGGGTACGGGGGTTCTGAACTTTCCCCTTTCCCTCCCCCTCCCCCCACGGGGGTGGAAGCACGAGTTTTTAAGTGTGATTGCGTGCGCGCGGAATAGCGGAGCATTAATTTAATGTGACTGCGCGCACACGACCGCGTGCGAATGTGCGAACGCGCGCCGTCGATTCGCCGCGAGTGTCGCCGTGGCATTATGACGTTTTAATGCGACGAAATTGCACGTTGGGACCTGAGCGTGTATGCGTCTGTAATAACGCGACGCATTTATCGCCGATTGCGTGCAAAGGGAATTATACCTCGGATTATGGATGTAATATGTTTACTGTTTCGTAGGTAAACGGGGTTGCATGCTCCTACAAGTGAAGTAATTATAATTAAAGTATCGAAGTGTTTACTATTTATTTTATCATAAAGATGAAAAATACTTGATCGTATTTATAAATTAAACTTTTTGTTTGCTAAGCACAAGAATAATCATTTTTCTTCTATTTCCAGTTTGAGGTACTTTTTAAGAATTTTAAAGATTCAGATTACACCGAGGTATTTACTACTAGAAACGATGAAGATCGACTATGAGAGAATATCTGAGAATTTAAATCAAATTTTTCAATCGTATCTTTATAAAAATTTGATCGAAATTAAATGAATATCGATTTATCTATTATAATTTGTTACTATTTTTTTTTGTTATTCATCAAGTAGAAAAACAAAAAGGATGAAAATGATTTTGAGATTTTTTATGTCTATTTCTGAAGAATAAATCAACGATAGTTACGGGTTGCAACTGAAACTTTGATTCGCCAAATGACAATGATAACGGTGCCTTCGGATTGTGATTAAGATTGATCCAATTTTAATCGACGTCGTAAACGGCATCTTAATGTCTTTTTCCGTTGTTTGCGACCCGATTCGACATGGCAAGGAGATTCTAACGCGCGAAAGTTGATATTTTTAACGATACTTGGATTTCTTTCGAACGCGGAGAAACACAATGAAAGAATATTTACTGTTTTTACTGTGCATTAAGTGCAGCCTGACGTAGGTCCGGCCGCTAATGCACCACCCTTATTCGACTTGGAACGACTTTTTATTTTACGACGGACGATTTGAATTTTATATACTGCGATATTTGAATTACGATGCGACATAAAATGCGATCGTCTCAGCGCGCGTATGCGTTCGACCCACGCGTTTTTCCGAGGACATCGATTTAATATAAAGTTACATTCGTACATGTTTATTTTAACGCCGTTTTGTTATGTTATTATACATATATCAAAATTATACTTGTTAATGATACGACGCGCAATAACACAATTTATCTTGAAATACCTTTATATTGGGTCTGGGAAAAAGTTCGTGGCGTTTTCTCCATTTTCAAACGCAAACAACTTTCCAACCACTGCAATTTCGAAGTAATGCTCGAATGCACTCAAAGTAATGCTCGAAGTGTCACCTTTCCAACGAGCGTTTAGTGGTGTCGCTGTGTTTCCTGAGTTATTTGCAATTGACGCCAACTATTGGGGAAAACGCCACGAACTTTTTCCCAGACCCAATATTATTTGATTTTACTTAAAATATTTTTGATATTCTTGTATTATAATTTATAGGAAAATACGCGCAATTCATAACTGAAAATATATCTATAATCTGAAAATAGAGAGGGCAAGTCTGTCTGTCTAAGGAGGACAAGTATAAGAAATTACTGAAATTATCAAAAATGCAAGCGCGACATCAACGTCACATGTTCGCTTTATTCCAGATACATGCACATCATTAAAAATAAACGGCAGCACGTGACGTATCATGTCTTCGCGCATGTACTATTTCATTTTTACGCGACACATCGCGATTTTTGTTCGCGACAGTGCTCGTTACGAGTGTCAAGTCGCGAGGATAAGGAATGTCGACGATCCAGCAGAAACGTGTATTGATCCTTCCATTTACCGTATATCTTCGCTTATGTTCTCTTGTGCTCCATTCGCTTGCCACTTTCACGGTTTCAGATTTTTCGTTCCCTTACTTCTATCTTTGACTTAACCAGTGGCACAAAAGTCGAGATTGATGATCTGAGAAAATCTGAATATAGACAGCCAATCCCGAGGCTTTCCTCAGGTGGCTCCATGCTTGATTCATTCCTCTCTTTTTCATTTTGTCTCTTCCTATCTTTGCAACACGATGAGTATAAATTTTTCCGTCTCCATTCCTTTCTATTTTGAGTTTCGAATCAAATGCGGGATTTTGTTTCAAAGAAAGGGTTTGTGCATTCTATGCGACTTATAATTTTGAAAATGGCAAAACAATCGTGTTAGACTCAACTGGAAATGAAAGTTTCGCTTGAGGATGAGTACCGTGCTAACATTTATTCATGGTTGCACAGCTCTTGTACCGCTGTTCATACTTCATTGTACCGTTTACACACACATACACACACACACACACACACACACACACACACACACACACATACACACATGGAGAATAAATTAAAAATTCGGGTTATTTCTTAAAACGGTATTTGATGCCGTTTTATTCTCTTAGAAGAGTAATTACGTAATAAATATAATCGGCAATTTTCTCTTCTCTTCCTTTTTAATAAATCTCGAGATTTAATAAATAGCGAGAAACTGTTTCTATTGTTTATGAATAAATAAATTTTATTCACTTCGACTTACAGTCAAGAAGCAGGATTTGGTTTACATCAATGCTTAACCACATTCATCTTTTCGTAATCTCTCTGAACAATCCATACTCTCTGTTACATCCTTTCCTCCTTATTCTGAGATTACATATGATTTACCTGTTTACTTATTTTACCTTTATGTAATTTATATTGTTTATAGTTTAGTAAAAGTTTTCGTAGATTCGTAAGAATTGTAATAAAAATTTTCAGTGTGATTTCTATATGAAATAATCGGTAAGGCTGTCTTTTCAATAAAAAGCAATAGCATAACATTTAATGGATACTTACTTTTCGAAATGACGGATGATGTCAGATCGATGAATGGGATTTTCAGATGCGTGGAAAGTCCCTCGAAAGTTCTATCCATTTGGATGTGTACCAGCACAAGAACAGCTTAGGGTTTAGTCCCGTTTAATAGACCATTCCGCCAGCCCCCAGCGTTACGCAAGCGTTTCTCAATATCGTACGTAAAACGGGAGATTGTTTGGCCGTCTAATTAATAGAAGCGAACGGATGCGCGTTAAACAGCAAACGCATACGAAGAGAGACAGCCGGCTTCCCGTCGAAATAATGTCGGCTACTTCCGCAGCCGCGGCGGGCTCTGATCAATACCCACGTCTTTCGTCCCTCGGTACGAGACGTGCACGTAGGAACATCCCGACGGTAGCTTCGCATCGGAAGGAAGTGAAAAAAAAAGAAGGAAGACGCGGGGATGGCGAGAGCGAGATGGAGCGGGCGGGAGCGGAGAGGGGAAGAAAAGCCGAAGGATTCTGCGAGTCTGCGGTAATCGCACTTCGCCGAAGACTCTTGCTCCGTCTTTTTCCGCCTTCTTCCCTCCTCCGTTCTTCCTCCCTTGAAACCTATGCCGGCCAAGGATGAGAGGCCGAGAGGGGAATCACGTGGCTGGGACACCGGCGAATATCGAGTGGGCGGATGGCCGGAGGAGAGCGAGAGAGCGCAGTGCGCGCGCACTTTTATATGTGCGCTCTCCTCTCCCGGCGAGGCTAGACACGGCACCCACGCTCATACTAGACGAGTCGAGCTCGGCGGGCATGCGTGCGATGTGCACCAAGCTGCACACATGTGCAACAAGCGAGCGTAGCGGTTTAGGCCAGGATACAGGTCCAAGAGGAGACGAGAGACGTTGGCGGTAGAGTAGTGTTGATAGTGATGATAGTGGTGGTGGGTGGTAGTAGTAGTAGTAATAGTAGTAGTAGTAGTGGTGATGCTGCTGGTGCTGCTGGTGGTGGTGGCGGTGGCGGTTGTGGCGGTGCGTCCTCGTCCTCCCTGCTGCCAGCGACAGTACGCGGTGGTGGCTAGGAAGGGGTGGGAGGGGAGAGCTGTCGGTGGAGAGAATAGAGATCCTTGATCTCCTCCTAGGCGACGGAGAGGGTAGGAAGGGAGAGAGAGAGAGAGAGAGAGAGAGAGAGAGAGAGAGAGAGAAAGAGAGAGTGAGGAATGCTCGGATGAGAAAGTCGGAGGAGAAGCACGCGGCGATACGCGGAGGAGAAGGAGGAAGTAGAGAGGGACACGCGAGAGAGAGAAACAGAGAGAGAGAGAGAGAGAGAGAGAGCGAGCGAGCGGGCGTGTAGGCGGATCGGAGAGAGGAATTCCACGGAGGCGTGTCTTCCCCGGCGCACCAGGTGCAAAGGTGCGCGAACGCGACGTCGCCACGCCTTTTCCACGGGGTCGACGGTGGTCCGCGACCGCACGACGTCGACAGCAACGACGACCAAGACGACGACGATGAGGACGAGGACGAGGACGACGGCGACGATGTCGGCGTATTATCGTGCCGTCCTTGTCCAGTCCGGTATGGAGGCGCCGCGTCTGTCCTGCTCGAACGTCTCACTATGCGCCTGGAACAACTCGCGTCTCTTTCCTCCCCTCCTGCGCCGGCGACACCACCACGGTACTATCGTCCCGCGGTACCTCGCTTCCTCTCCGCTCCTGTCTTACTCCGTGCCACCCACTACTCTAGCGGGGATACTATGTTAACGGACGGGTCGCGTCCGACCTACCATCGCCATCCCCACGTCCAGAATCCAGCTTCTGGTGTCAACGTCCCGGAGTTTCCACGGGTTTCTCTCCTGAATATGCACCTTCTACGCGCGCCGGGCCGCGGGGGACCGGAGGACCTGGAGGAGGAAACGGCAGGATGGGGCAGCGCGGGTGGGACGGGCGGTGCAACGAGATTCTTTCTATCTTTCCCGATGCTCGCGACTGGAATGCGGGATGACAGTATTCGCCATCACGTAGCGCGCCCGCCTCGGTGCACGGTAAACAGAAATGAGGGAGGTCGCCGACGTGATCGTGATTTTCTCTTCTGGAAAGTGCAACGGCAGACCGGGTGGTACCTGTTTGATGGGTGGTAGTCGATAAACTGCTTCTCGGGAAAAGAATTTCGGGAATAGGCGTGCGAAATCCTCGCGCAGGCTTCTATATTGCTCTTCACTGTAATTCCACCGATATCTTCTTCGTGGATTTCAAACTTTGTTTGGAATTTGATAGAAAGTAGTATCGACATGTAAGTTGTATAAATAAGTTTACGTTCGTCGAATACGCAAACATAAATATTCCTGCTCGATTTACAACAGATTCGCATTAACAGAAGATTATAAATCTAAATTTGATCAAATTGAACGCTACCTTTACCACTGATGCCACGATTTGATATATGCGGGAAATTCATTTATTTTAATTTACTTTACTTCATAGTAAAATCGTCATTGCAGATTTTGTCGTATAAATCTTCAAAAGCGGCGCATGCTAAATATAACAATAATTTATAGCTTTGTTACGCGGAAAGTTATTTTATGATATGCGAAAATAATCATAAAAGTTTTCTAAAATCACAAGATTTTAATATATCAACTGTTATTTCATTTAACTGGCAGTTATTTCATTTAACTGGTGTCTTTTCTGACAAGAATAAAACAATCATAAACATACATTGTAATGAACATTAATGCACCATAAGAAAGTAATGTGATATTAATTAACTCAATGTATGATAGTAAAATGAAGATAATAGAATTAAATATAATTTTTTTATATTATATTAGATTCAAATATTAGATAAATGCGCTGAGACAGGATATTTCATTAGAGTTTGTATTAATAGGCGTTCATGGAAAATGTAATATATGATGGAAAACCGTATTTGGAACTGCATAAGATTTGAATAGCTCCAGCAGATTTCATTTAAGAAAATATTAGAACCATTACTTACTCTGTTTCTATTCTTTATTATATCTACTTTTATGATAAAAAAAATTTCTTTAAAACTTTTTCAAAATGTATATTACTTTTCTGATAAATTAATTATTAATTATTCTAATTTCGACATATCTTTTAGATTACCGACCATGCATATTCATATTCGATAAAATTCTTACTGTAGCATTGTCATTTCTTACATTTCAAAATTCTCATCTCTCATTAATGGATAAAACATTTTATTTAAAGCATTTGTTTTAAAATATATGGTTTGCCAAAATTGTTATAAATTATCATTATGGAGATAAATATGTAACTAATTGTCTATTCTGAATTCAAATAATAAGATTTTTAACTTTAATTTTGATCTCTCATTTATTAAACAAATTTCGTTTCAAATTCGAATATTATATTACAATATTACTAATTGTTATTTACATATTCTTGGTTAATAAATTTCAAAACTAACATAAAAAGTAGATACATTTCTTTCAGAGTATTATGCTCATTTAAAAATTTAAGTCTCGATTTATTAAATCACGTAAGATGCTAAACTGGCTTTGCGATGCAACGAATTATGGAAGATACACATTTGCCAAAGATATCTCTCATCTTCAGTAGAGTTTCCAATCGTGCCTCTGCCGACGGCAAGTTCGATTTCGGTTCCGTGCGATCCACGATGCATCGCGCCGTACTCGCATTCTCGTAATCGTCTGTCCTCCGCCGCAGTTATTGCGTTCCCCCGTCGTTTTGCCCGGGATCCTTCAGCATCAGGTCGGCGATCCTCGCCAGCGAGAGCCACCCTCTTCATCCTGCTGCCTACCTTCCGCCCACCCCCTTTCTCTCGCGATTCCATTTCTGCGTTGTTGAACTATAACTCTCTGTAGGAAGGCAGTGGCAGCTATTACGCCGGCTCCTAAGCTATTACGGCATCTGGGAGCCTCGTTGGTGCTGCTCCGCAGAAACGACGGCAACCGAAGAGGTGGGCACGAGAAAAGGAAAGCCGGAGAGGTGAAAGACACGGAGGAGAGCGAGAGAGAGAGAGAGGGGAAGAGGGAGTCGGGTTAGGTGAAGTGATGTATTGAGATCCCATTGTATCCACGGAATCCCCTAAGATTGCCAAACGACGCCCTCTCCTACCACCCCCGTAGTCCCCGTTCCCCAACCACCACACCTCCTCCCTNACCCGTTTGCATAATACGTCACCGTAGAAGGCGAATCTCCGACCTACCTCGATGCCAAGCGGAAGGAGGCGTATATTTCTCCTCTGCATTCTTTTTTTCCTTGTCCGCTTTCGCCCCCCCCCCCTCTCTTCTCCGCCCTTGACGCCCTTCGCCTACATGGACGCTCTTCTTAGATTTCTTCGCGGATGCATGCAGTATTTATGTGGGGGAAAGAGAAGATGGCTGACATGGAGTTAAGAGAATTCCGTCTTTCGAGCTCTGAGCTCGCCGTTCTTCTTATTTGCCGTGCACAGCATCAGATGACAGTAATATTAAACTGGAGGTATTACTTTTAACCTTTTGTATGAATGAAGAAAAATGGAAATTACAATAGATTTCTGTATTCAGCCAGTAATGAGCACATTTATGTGCAATTATCAAATGTATTGGGTATCAAGTTTATTTAAATGATGTTTCTGGATGATTTTCTCAATGATTTGATCTGAATGATTTTCTCGAATGCAATATTTTATGAAAGAGAGCTCAGATATAATTTTTTTATGTGATGATTTTCTCAATGATTTGATCTGAATGATTTTCTCGAATGCAATATTTTATGAAAGAGAGATCAGATATAATTTCTTTATATGAAATTATATCTGAATATTATGGAAACTTCCATTATATTAACAAAATGAGCACAATGCATTCCGATTTTTGTATTTTTTTTCTCTTTGTTCCGTGTCAAATTTTTCTTTCCTCCTGCGTTCCTCTTTCCTGCACGATTAGAACTCCACGGAATATTCATGTAGTAACGGAAGACGAAAAAACAATGTCGCTACCGTCAAAATCATCGTTCTCTCCGTCGTTTCCGCTGTCCCTTTTCTTTCTCTCTTTCTCTCTCTCTCTCTCGTTATTCCGGCCATTCTATACGATGCCTTTAATAATACGACGTTGCCGCGCGGCCGAAGCCGCGTGCAGTATTGAGAATGGCATAATATCGGGTCGCTCTCTGATATTGCCAAGGTTCGCGGTGGTGGCGAACGGTGGAATGGGAAAAAAAGGGGGAAGGGCGTATAGGGGACGAGACCGAGAGATGAGACGTAAAGCGCGAGACCGACAGATGCCGAGCGGGAGAAATTCAAATTTTTGCGCGGGTGCCTGGCAGTTCAGCGGCGGCGCCGTTCAATAACAACCTTTATTATTTTAACGACCTACGTCCGCGGTCTCCGCCACCTTTGTTAGGCGACCTCGTACGGTGCGAGGCTGAGGAGAGAGCCACCTTCCGTCGGTGCGGGATCGCGTGTCTTTCGATCGATGATGACGGTCACGGGTTAGCCGCGGGGTGATTACATATCTGTGTTTTCCGATCGAATCTCGAGTGAATTTTTTGAGCTGCGAACGGGCTACTGATATCCGGTTATTTTATCGAATGCACAAGATAAAGTTAAGCGCTGGCGGCGAAGCTAATGAAGGACACCGTTCTTTTTCATAGCGAGAGTCCTTCCGATCGTATAGTTTGGATCATTTTCAATTCAAAATTTATGAAGATCTCCGCATGCTCAGAGCCACGTACCAGCGTTCTTTCTCATATTATCATACCGCCGATCGCCTTTTAATTCCTTTTGTCATACGTCGAAGGATTTTTATATTTTTATATCACTTTCAAAATATACCAAGATAAAAGAGATTGTGCAGATACGTTTTTAAATATGCGTGAATCAATCGTTCACGCTCTTCCAGAGGAATTCTTACAATTCTTTCCGGAAATCTCATTTATTTTTAGTCTCTTTAAAGGCATGTATTTATTGTCGATTCAGTGAAGCTATAAGAGACGGAGATATCTCGCAGAAGAGTATTTCAACGGTGATCATCGTGTAACAGTCAAGTGCACATGGCAAAAATCCACGATATTTCCGATGCGCGTAGATCAATAAAACTCGTTTCTTCGCGTACAAGCGGTGGCAGAAACTAACATTTCCTGACCATATGGTACTATAATTTAGTTAAAAATAAAGCTCTTCTTGTAGCAATCGCCATGTCTCTAAACTGCGCGATCAGTTCTTTTCCTGGAAAACTACGCGCGCTCTTTAACCTTTCCGTAATATTATTATTACTAGTTCTATGTATATAACATATTTCTATAATCGCTATAATTCGACACGTTTTCTGTAAAGCTCAATTCTGCATTGATACTTGAGATATACCTAATACTGATATCATTACTATAATAATACTGATATCATTTGTCACATTATAAGCACAAATATTTTTTACCTGATTCAAACGTCCAGTCTTCAATCACTTAGCCATTAATTTAAAAACGTGATTTTATCGTAAAAGATTTTATTGTCACGTATTGTAAACTACGCAAGTACATCTGCGAAAATAGAGTATTTGAACACTCTTACAATCGCATATTTGGGTATTATTATTACGTGAGAATTCTTGCATCAAGTGCGCGAATGAACGGTGCTTTTAATTGGCAAACGGCCAATCTGCTACTTGATATACAAACGAATACAAATATCGACGTCGCGGATGACCTGCAAATGCAATTTGCCCATCATCGTGACCACGACACGACAAACGAGGGCGTTCGGGCTTGCATAGAGGTGAGATCAATATTTGGTAAATATTTGTGACGAGTCGAAACAACGAGCTGATCGAATGCCGAATATGCGTTATGGACGCAGATTTCACTCGACGCGACCAAAATATCGTGTAAAGTTAATTAAGTGGCATTGCCAAAAAATTTTAATTGACTCTGGCATGAATAGTTACATATGTTGATATCGGATTCTGCAGAGAAAATCGATAGCAATGTGCATGAGTCGAACATATTATTGCAATTGAATATTTAATGAATTTGCGCTTATCCGACTGCAAATCTATTAAAAAATGTTTTTGCGATTTAGAGAGTAGAAACATATTAGATCTCTTTATAAAACAATTTTTTGCATACATTATTCATCGAAATAGGTATTTAATTAAATACGCACCAAGGAGAGAACAAACTTTATCACTATCATTGCGGTACAATGTGCGAACGAGAAGTTTTATCGTATTTTCGCCAAAACTAGAAACAAAATAAAACTCGCGACAAAATTTTCCAGCAGGAATTTCTGCAGGGATATATTTCAGGACATCGGCGCCGAATGTTCGCTACATGAGGCAACTTCTGTACGAAATGGTAGGAAAATAGCTTCAATGTATATAGGATGTTTCGGTTATATTTTATACAATACTTACGTAACAATTTGAGTTTTAAAATTATTATTGTGCATTAAATTTATCACAGCTAATAATTTAAGTAATGAAAAAATGTATAATTTACTTTGCTTCGAAACTTAATCTCTACAACTTAATATACTTTTATATTATTATAATTTAATTTACTTGTTCATTATCAGATTTTATTAAATAATATTAAAAATGCTAAAGTAAAATTTTTCTCATAGAAATGTCAATAAATTTTCCATAAAGCGTTCAAATAGATATCTACGCTACATTAATTTCGTACCAAATCGATAAAAATACGCGTGGGTCAAATACTGACGTCATCAAAAGTCATGAAAACGTATAATACATCGAAAGATTACAGTGCTGGTTACCTTTAGAGCCATAAAAATATGGCTATTTCATACGTCATCGTTGCTATAGTCGTAGTCTTATTGTTAGTATCAGACATTTTAGTAACATCCATAATTTGCGACATGAACAACTTTCGATTGATTTAAATTAATAGATCAGAAATATTTAATGCTTGAGAAAGTTTGTCAAGGATTTTTTTTATCATACTTTCAAGAAGTATGACCTTTAAAAGAATAAATAACTAGATAATGCGTGAATGAATAATTCTGCAACGAAAATTTCAAGTTGCGTTCCTTTCGCTGACATTCTAATGTTATTACGCTGAACACTGTCGATTTAAAGTACTCGAATAATCGAGCGCAGCGATTGTTAACATATCGTAAATGGAAGTGACATGTTAAAATAGATATTTTCACAGGACGGATTAGGGTTCGTCGAAAAGGTCTTAAAGCGTTACGATAGAGTTGCTATGTATATAACGATATCCCACAACATCGAACAAACACATGGCCGATGGGAATTTATTTTCCCACTGGATTGTGATACCAGGCTAAGGTTTAGCGAGATACGTGAATAAACAATTTCTAACATATGTTCTGTGTCACTTGTCATGCGGTTTCGCGGGTAACCGATTGCAAAACCGGCAGCCGTGCGATTGTATTTCGCGCATAGTTACAGGCTTATTATTTCGTTACTACTTCCGCGTCACGTGTTTCTTTTGAATTTATATATTCATCATAAAATATCGTAATTTGGAATATTATATTTATGGAATAGTATACTTTATCGCTTGCTAGTAAAGTGTACATAAAATATGTATGATCCATGTAGAATTACACTGATCTGAATGTTTTATTTTATGATGATAAAATAAATTCACTTGTGCCGGCAGAATAAATGAATAACAATTTTGGATAAAAAATACATAATAATTCTGAAAAAGGTAAACTTGATATTTTATTGGAATAATCAAATGTAATCTATCTTAATATGCTATGTTTTGTCTACATGAAATGTAGGATTAAGAAAAGTATCGTTATAACAAGTGAAATTGACACATACACATTTTTAATTAACTCTGTTAAAAAGCTATTATAGTGAAATTTTCTCGTCCATACGACAGAGCTTCGGGTTTTCACCGAATTGCAAAGGCTACATCAATTTCGCTGACTATCGCATTGAGGAATATCGTGGATATCGGCGGAGAGATGCCTAGAAGAGTCTTTGGGCTGCAGGATATGAAGCTAGGCGGGCGAAAGCGCAACTCCTCGGAAAGTTCGCGCTCACGGAAGCGGCACGATAAAGCCGTCAATTTTCACCCTCAATACCGTTTGTCTCCGGGAAAGAAAGAGGAGTTAGCGCGACAGGAGGCGACCAAGAGAGAGGGAAAGCCCGTCGGAAGGCGGGAGACATTTATTACGACTTTAACTGGACTTTGTGTTTATTCAACGACTGTTGCTCTCGCTTACCGTCTCCCGTCGGCCCTTCGAAGTTCCGCAACACGGGGCGGACTTCGTGTACTCTCCAACAACCTCTCTTCCCAGCGCGAAATTCCCGGCACGTAGAGCGACCGTCCGACTCCGTCGCTTCAACCCCTGTCACGCGAGCCACCCCTCGCGAGAGAATCTTTCACTTTATACGCCGTGGACAGCGATCTCGGTGCCTTCGATTCGTCCCATCCTAGCATCTCGTGTCTTTCTGAATATCATTTCGTAGCCGTCTACTTCTATCGCCCTTTACTCTTGTCAGATACGACCTTTTCCGATGTATGATCTTTTCTCGATCACGTTTCAAGCGACCGTCTTTGAGGAAGAACTTATAAAACTCGAATGTCATGTTGTTTCATAATTAAAAATGTTTTTAAAATTTCTAAAAAATATACAAAAAGGCAGATTGGACCGGGATTGTATAATTCAGATTTGCATCCTAAAAGTATAATTTTTTCCACAATTAAATAACAATATTTTTATAAGAGGAATTTAATTATTCTATGATGGATAAAGTACACTTTCTTTTCATTTTAAATCAAAATTGATCATTTTTCTTACTTTTCTGTTTAAATTTCCATTTCTTCGAGTTTTTCAATTTGCTTTGAATAGCTTTCTAGTCTCATCAGCAGAATCGATGGATTCTAAAAGAGCTATCTTTGCATTCGTTTCTCCTATGTTTAAGTTCCGTTCACAAAGTCTTAATCTCATGATTTTTCTAATTTAACGCGACAGAGCTTCAGGAATACTTAATTTCTCACGAAGGAATTTATATTGTCCTCTAATATTATTTTTTTTCGAAATAGAAATTGATGAGAATATTAAACTCTATATAGACATAGAGGAAGGATATCCATTGAAGAAATATCTAAAAGATAATTAGACTTGTGAATTCATTTTCCGAAATTATTTCATTCAAACGAACTTAATTCATAAAATTATTGCTTGATATTTAAGCTTTTATTTAAATTATCCTTGAGATTTACTTCTTCTTCGAACCTCTCAATTATGCTATATTTTCGGAATTACAAAATTGAAGAAATATTATATAATCTTTCATTCAACGATCGCAAACTCTCATGTTACGTACGCAGGAAAATCGTCACATTCTGTTTTCGCTTCGCGATCCCTCGCCGGCGCGAAGATTCGCGACGCGTGGCACATCGAGCGGAAGAAACGGGCGCAACTTCGAAAACTTGACGTCCCGCGACGTCGGAGCGCGCGGGAAGCAAAGTAAAGACAATCGCGTACAATTGGCACATGAAATTTAAAGGAGGGGTGACTCGTCGTACGGGTGGAAAGGCCGGCGGCTCACTCAATACACCCGCGGTGTTCGAGCCCTTATTCTTTTCTCGTCCTTCCGCCTCGCTGGAAATTTACATTTCCTCCCTGCTGCTGAAACTGTCTGTTTATCCCGCTTCTTTTAAAGAGCCGCGCTGGTGGCTATGCTTCCTCTCCCCTACCGCCATCCTCGTACTCCTGTAAATCTCCCTTTCGCGCCACCGACCCCCTTCGATACCGCCCTTCGAGGAACCCGCAGCACCTCATCTCGCGCTACACAGAGACAATCCTCCATTTACGGCGCAGATTACGCTTCGTTGGCCGATAATCGAAAATATGCCATCGAATAACGCTCCGGAATTATTTGTAGCCTCCTTCGTCCGCCCTTCTCGCGACGAGAGACAATCGGCCCCGGAAGAGAGGGTCGGGAGATCGTGAAGGGTCGAGCTAGTTGGCGGGACGAATTTTTAAAATATTTTCAGTCATCCTACGGTTTAAATGAGAAGAAGAATTTTTGTTCCGCTAGATATAGGATTATTAAAAAAATTATTGCTTACAATTTTGAAATCATCGTGGAAATGAAAATGCTTTGTTCAAGCTACAAACATTATTTTTACAATTTAATAAAAATTTTTCTCAAACAACTTTAGCTAGTTTTATTATACATTACTACAGATTTTAATTTATCAAACGTAGACACACTTTTATTTGCAATATAATAAATATTATTGAAACATATTGTAAATTGCGCGAGCTTTAATTTACTTTCAGTGTAAAATAACGGTGCCACCGCACAAAGTTGCACAAACTCTCGCCACATCACGGGCGGCAGATCGTCATACGCGAGCGCGTAGCGGAAGTGGAAATTTATTTAAGCCAAACTTTATATTCTCCTCGCCTCATTGTACACATTATCATTTAATTCTCCTATACGTTGCGTCGCGGCGCACTCGACATCCGAGCGTAAAGGGCTAGAATTCATTTAATTCAAACTGCAGGTAATATATTTCCCTTATAAATATTACCGCCCCATTACGAAAAGCCGCCCGCGCGCTCGATGCTTCGTCGCGCCATCCGGTGGTTTATTAAAACATCCAATTTCGCATATTACTCGCTGGCTCTTATCTCTCGCGACGGAAGCGCATTTCTCGCGCGTGAAAGGCGGCAGATTTCTCTCTCTCCCGTATCCGCTACCCATTTCGTGAACGTCGCTCAATAAACGGGGGAGGGATCAGCATTCGCGGCGGGACGTAATCCACGGATCAGATGCCGAAATCAGCGGGTAATTGACGCAATTTCTCCCACTCTCCCCTCCCCCTCTCCCATTGATGCGATCCACCCTCGTAAGAATCCCGCGAGCCGTTAGACCGGAAGGCCGATGAAAACGCCGGCGTGGGATCGCGAGAAACGAAGATAAGAAATATAAGAGAAAGCGGGGTGATGTCGCCGTTAAGAGACCACAATCTCTTTTTCACGAATCGCAGCGTCGCCGCGTTGCCGACTTCGGCCCGTAGCCCGTGCGGCTCTCGGAAGAAGCGAACCTTTAATAAAGAGCTTAAGCGAGCTAAATAGAAACATTTTTCCGTCGGCTTGGCTCCGCTCGCTTCCCGGCTCCTCTCTTGGCTCCGTTGCAATGAAATGAGTCCCGGCTGCTCGTGCATAAGTAATCCGCAGATGAAGGTATCCCGGCCTCCATCTAGTCTAGCCCCTCTCTGCTTTCTTCCCAGAAAGTTACTACACCGACGTGTCGCGCCCCTGCGGCCCTTTCAAATCCTCCAGTCGAGTCCACCCGCGCTGTCACGCACTGCTGGATTCGACGACATTGTTTAAAATTGAGCATTGTGCGAGAATCTCTTCTAATGTGGATTTTATATAATTTCCGCAATACGACTGAATTGCGATCGCGCTAACTGTTATTGAAAGAGAATATTAGAGTCGTATTTAAGTTTTTGAAAAATAAGTATTTGTTATATTTGTGTAGAACTAGATTTTACAAAAATATATTTCATTTTTTTAAGAATACGAAAAATAGACAGAATCTCAGTTAGGTGAAATTTTCGATTGCAAAATTAACATAAAGTTATAAATGAATAATTTCTTCGATAACGTCGATTGTAATTTCCGGGACAATCTGTCGCGGGTACTATGTGGAAATCCCAAACAATCCACGTATCTCTTCGAACTCCGTCGCAAAAAAGGGGTCGGGGGAGGGGTACAGGACCGTTAATCACGCTGGCAAATTCTTCGCACCACATTTTTCATTGACGTTCCGCAGAGCGAAGCCCGCGTGTCGGTGGCACGGCGGGCGCGCCAAGGAGGCAAAAGTGGTAACGCCAACCGTTGGTTGGCGCTCGAAGCCGCCTGTCGAGGGAAGGATTCAGTAATTATTCGCCGTAGGCTTGAAAAATTGCTGCCTAATCCTGGAATCGATAGTCCTATCGTAGCACGTGAGAGCGTAAAGAATAGTCGCACCCTTCTTCGCCTGCGTTCCCTTTTTTCCACGACGAGCGAGGGTTGAAGATCGTCTCCTCAGAAGGAGATCTTGCGCGATATAACAAGAGTGCAGTATTTTCTTCATTTATTATCGGATAAGCACATTTGAAAGAATTATTGATCAAACAGCACAGGATATAAGGATAAATAGTATTAAACATCATTATAATTGATAATTAATCTTGTAATCATTTAAAAGGATTTTCTATTTTATTCTGTAAAAAAATTTGACAAAAATCTTGAAAAAGTATATTTAAAAAAATATTTTATCTGTATTGAAATCACAGTAAGAAATTTGTTAATGAAAACTCTTTATTTTTTTTTACAAAAAATAGATCTCTCTAAAATGCGGATAATGAAAGATTTTATGTTAAATTATAAGCTCTGACAATCGAGATTAGTATCAGCTTTTCGATGATTTTAAAGAATCCTTTATTCTTAGAGGACTTTTCCAAGTAACAATTATTTTATATGTTATATTTTATATATATATATGTATATATAGATAAATTTATCTAATTTCTATTTCTCCGTTTTTGCTACGTCTGCAATACATCATTCAAAAACTACCCTTGCGTCGTTCTAAAGATATAGCGCAGATACCTTGCAAATAAGAATAAAAATGGTGAAATTTTAGGGTGTCGATGGATATATGTATTCGCCTCGACATATCCAATCATTCCCTTATTACGATATCGATATATTATTTTTATAATACAGCAATGTCGTGGGGTCTTTGGCCCTGTACGACGACACTCGCCTTTCATCTCCCCCCTTTCGGGTACAGTAAAGAGGGTGCTTTAGATTTGCGGAATTGTAGTTATCGATTTTAGGGTGAGTACCCTTTTCTCTCTCTCTCTCTCTTTCTTTCTTTATTTCAATGTAATTTCAAAGTTCTTAATTTCTATTTATGACACAACATATGGCACATTAGCCGTCTAAACAATTTTATTAAAGAAAAATATTAGATATTTTCGATTGAGACTATTCTAAAATAATTAACGAAATTACCTATAAATCTATCTGGTATTAAAAGTGGCAAACGCGAGTAGACGCTATCGAAATATCTTTCACGTTAAGAACCCATCTATAAACGACTACACCGATCTCAGTTACATATCGCACAAACCAACACACCAGCCTTACACTTACTTATCTCCCCCGAATCCACATACTACATTTAGTAGCGCCGATAAACGTCCGCGACGTCTGGCAAGTTCCGCATCAGGAATCCCCGTCCGGATGCCTCTACTCTTCCCTGAAATTCTTCCTCGCCGTCACGCGTACACGTATTCGCCCGACCTGTCGCGACTGTACATAGGTATCCCGACGTGCACACATATATACCCCGAGACTGGATTAAATAGAGAACGAAGGATCTACCCTGGTAATCGGCTCGTCTCGCGAGCTTGCAGGCGATGTATAATTTATAAAACGGCATTAAATTGTCTATGTCGCAACGGCGACAGCAGCGGCGGCGGCTTCTGGCTCGCGACGCTCTCTTCTTCGGGGGATATATACGAGCCGCGGTTGGATGGAGGTTGAATTCGGGGATGGCGTAGCGGAGGAGGACATATTAGCTCGACTTAAGGCGTGGCGTAATGATCTTCAGGCGAAACCGTCTTATTCCGAGCTCGCAGCAGGCGCCGAAGCGGGTGGCTTCGAGGGGGTTGCGGGCAGTCAGGCGAAAATAAGTGCGAGCTACCCTCTCCCCGCGGGCACCCTTGATTGTGGGCCGTGACTCCTCTCGCGGGGTCCTGCGCCGCAGTATAAAATAATGTCCTCACTACTGAGGAAGAAGGCGGCGGGAAAGACGAAGAGGGGTGAAGGGTAAGCTTTAAAATCGGCATCAAACGCCACCCTCACCGCAAATTTTTATTCATTGACACTACACGGCTGAGCACCCCCTCGAAACTCGTGGACTAAAAGGTAGAGGTTAAAGTAGTTCGTCCTCATCGCATTTTCTCGAGAACGGGGAATTCTTATCGAACAGGATCGCTTCAAAATTATGTATCACCGAAATTGACGTATTTTGATATATGTATAAATATTTTATATCATATATAAGTCTATCATAATTTACATTTTTAATATTAACAAAGAAATTACTAATTATTCCACTTTCACCGTGTTATATTTCAAAGACAGTCTAATAATTAGTTTTATAATACGCATAAAAACTTGATATCCATTAATTTAAATAAATTTCAAAAGTTTCTTATTTCTCTGTTATTATTTATTGGATCATATTAAATATAAATTATAAATTTTGTATTCGCATTTCATGGCAAGTGTGTACAACAAAAAGCGCTAGGTTAGAGAGAAGATCTATTTACGGGTTAAGAACGATGTTCCCGAAGACGGTGGAGCAGTCCTTATAAATTCAGCGCAAATTTACTGCAGAGCTATGGATCAAGCCTTGGAGCATGGGGGTATTCGGGTTGGATTAGGGACGAAGTTGCAATTCACTTCGATATATTTACTGTGAGAACGGTCAGGCTCCAGGAGTAGCCATCTAGGTATGGATGGACAGAACCGGCGGTCGGTTTTTCCCTTTACCTTTTAGAGTAAATAAGGACCCTCTCCCGCGCACATATATGAAACGTGTATATTTTTGCCAGTAGCACACGCACGTTCGCACAGTTGCGATCCATACGTGCCAGTTTCCTTCGGGTTTCCTCTGCCTCCGCAGTGATTTATGGAGTTTTCCTCGACTGGCAGCTTCATCCCTTGCCCTCGATTCTCGGATGTTCAGCAAAATGAGGGTATTTCCGCGATATGCGTATTATCGAGCGTGTCATGACATTTGTAAGATATTACCTGCGTCTTCATCTCTCGTGCCGATACATACATATCTTGTATATTTAAAAGAAGAATAACATCAATTCAAATTCGTAGAAAGAATGTAAAATAACAATTTTTAAAAATTAATGAAGAATAATCCTTAAGAATACTCAATATTAAAAAATGAAATTCAAGTATATTTTTAATATTAATTCTTTAGTTGGCACGCTATTCTTCATAACAAGTCGTGGGGTTATAAGATATAAAATAATATAAAATAATCTTTATATAAAAAAATCAATTTATAATTTTTACGTCGAGAATTCAAATGTTTTCTTTGTTTGTATTTTTGAAGTTTGTATTTTATTATGAAAAAACACGCTTTACTAAACATCGGGATCTTTTAAAGAATCCACGCGACGATTGGAGGGTTAAATAATTTTTTAAAATTAGTATAAATTTTGCTAAATTATTTATTACAATGGAACTTTTATGCACAATTTTTATTAAGGTTTAAAATAGTGATTAAATATGTTTGTTGAAATTTTATATGTCATTTTACGCGTCATAGAAATTTTATAATTCTTTTTTTAATGTGTTACAGATTTTATAATAGAATTATTATTTCAAATTATTTCAATTATACACATATAACTAATGTAAATCTTATTTCATAGAAGTAATTTCACATTGAAGACAGAAAGAAGGAAAAAGTTTTCCACGCATATGTAGATAAGATTATATGACTAATCCTATTCTACATTCTGAAACGATAATTATTGGTCTTTATGTCTTATCTGATCTCAAAAAAGGAAACAATCGTAAAGTCTCCGTATGCACGTAAAGCCCAGTAAACCTCTTAAGCTTAACTGTAAAGCGTCCAAAGTTACCTTTTAGTGGGTGATTAGCAAAACCGAGCTCACCTTTTCAGGGGCCAATTACAGGAGATTTCGACATAATCCTATTACCTACATTAGCTCATTATTGCATAACTGTATCTGGTCGTATCAAGCGCTTAGTCGTATATATCTATAGAATATCTGTAAAGGTCGATTTTAAGGGTCATTTCTAAACTCTCTGACTATTTGTCCTTTTTAAGCTTTTCTCTTGAAAGCGCAAGAATCCCGGCTATTCGCATACAGTTTATATACCTGTCATATTATCAATTTAAAAAATATAATATACAATTATTTTATGTTAATAAGTACGATTGATAGCATTTTAATTTATTTATTTAGTTGTCATTATTGAATCATTATTGAAACATAATTTCGCCGGAAACGCATAGTCATTATATGCAGATCACATTTTGTATTTACAATTAATAAATTCATTCAAAACTTAAATGTAAAAGCGATCTTCTAATCTTAATTGTCTATTAATTGTCAATCGTATTGTATCGAATAATATTTGCGATTTCCGTCTTACTTGGATCGAAAATCAACGAATAGCACAAGTATATCGTTCGGCGTTTCTTCCCAGGCAAACTGGCCGAGGAGGATTTGCTCCTCGGCAAACCTTGCTGTTCTTATCTGCACGGACAGAGATTTTATTTAGATCCCGGCGATCCGCTGGCTGGCTATAAATGCGAAACGCCGGTTTCGCCCGGCTGGCTGACCGGCCAATCATGCGGGGTAGGCGAGAGCGGGTGTTAAGGGCGTTAGGGCTATTCGGTGTCCACACCTCTGTTGTCAGCTAATGCTCGGCCATTGTGAGGGGTCGCTCGTAAGCGTACCGAATCTCCTCGGAAGGTGTTGCGGGTGCCCTGCGGGAGAAAGAAAAGGAGCGATAAAAAAAAGGACGGAAGGCTAAGTAAAAAGCGGGGAAGACAGAAGAAGTCAACTGCGCGCGGGTATTGGTGCGAGTTTCCACGGATTCCAGGCTTCACCGCCTCGCCTGTTCTCACCCCTCGGTGGCTATCGGTTGACGGCAATCCGGCTAAATCTCTTCCACCATAAACGGCTAAACAAAGAGGTCCATTCTTCAGGAACGGCAACCGCCGCGGACTACCCTCGCCTCCGTTTCGTTCCGACGGCTGCCCTTATCGGGCACTGTCCACCACTTACGATCATCCATCTGGATCTCCTTCTTTTCTAAAGCGAAAAGCCCGAAGCTACGAGATAGCGACGCCGGCTATTGTTGGCTGGATTTTTTCGCGATACAACTGTACCGTTTGCGCTGATAAATCATTGTTAATCCGTACAGCTGATGACAAAATTCAATTTGAGGGTTTGGGTCAAAAATAAATAATGTGCCGTGAGATTGTATTCTTTATTGCAAAGCTTGGTTGCACTTCTTATCATAATGTTCTTATCATAATGTTTTTTAATTTATATAAATATTGTTTAAACGAAGAAGAGTTATAAGTTAAAGTTCATATGATATATAAAGTTTTCCATTTCTATATTATTAGAATGAATTATTAATGATTAAGAATGAATTATTCTTCCATAAATATGAAATTGATTTTATCAAAAGTAGGACAATCTACTTTTAAATTAAATTACATGTAAATAATCTTTAACAATCAATTTATTTAAAATGCGCTTGCCGAAATATTCAGATGATTGAAAGATGCAAAGCGGAAACTAATATCAGCCTATAAAGTTTTGAGTAAAAGTGAATTATAGATTCTTCAAGAAACCTGTCACACGAATTTCGTTCGATAGAATTCTATCTATAGATAGAAATCTTTACATATAATATAGTAATGGAATCTTGTATTTCTAAAAATTAGACATGCACCTATATCGAAGCTTTTCCTTCAAGCAAAGGTAATATCCGAAATTGAGTGGCGAGACGAAATTTTGGGCGGACGCCAGTGAACGAGATTTTAACGCCGCCAAGATACACTTCATATTTTAAGTTCCAATCGAGGTATTTCGGATCGATGGCAACTGCAGATACAGACACGGGGTTGAACGCGGGTACGGTTGAAACAGAAAGGAAACCTTCGTATTTCGTGTAAGTGGGTATCAACTCACGAGAGGACGACACGATCCTCGCTGGCAGGGAGATAGGGAGAGAGAGAGAGAGGCGAGACCAGGGAATGGTTCTCTCGGTACCATAATAAAAGAAGGCAGATTAATGCCTTCGGTCTTGAATCCAATCAACATTACTCCGACAATAGTCCGCCAGCCAATACCCATCTTACCCTGCTCGGACTGATATTATCAACAGCCCGCACCNCTCCCTCCCTCCTCCCCGTCGTTTCTTCCCGTACGACAGTCATCCCTTAACGTCTTTCTCTACCCTCGTGCGCTGCTTCTTCGTGCCACCCACGCCACCTCGTTCGCTCTCTTAATTCCACGAGCGGATGATAAGTATGCTAACAAGAGAACCACCGGCACGGATATAAGGGGAGGTACTAGAGACGCCTTAAAGCCGAATTAACGCCACGCTCACATAAACGTCCGTCGACTTCTCCCCCCCCCCCCCCTCCTCCCCGTCAATGTTAATGTCTACCAGGGCCATTAGCCGATCGAAACCAGTTGGGAGAGTCGATCGACGTTCACTCGAGCCGAACGCTAGCTTCCAGGCCGTCTCCTTAATCGCCGCTGCGATAAATCAACTTGAAAAAAAACGCGATACCAGTGATCTCCATGCTACGTATACTGATATTTTCAAGTGAGCCTCCTTCTTGTTTCTTATTATGTAACTATAAATGAGCAAAATTGCCAAGTTCAAAAGAGGCGGAGAACAATAATTTCATTAAAAAAAATAATATTTTTTTTGATAATTGATATTTTAATATATTATGTATGTAATAATCGAAAATTTTTATATTTTAATATTAATATATGATATAATATTTGAGCGAGCTTAAATGATAATAATACATGATAAATATTAGCAAATCTTAATAAATAAAATAAAATGTTTATTTTATTTTTTTAAATTCGAGCATCATCGTTATGTCAATACCATTGCAAATGCATATTATGTCGAATACTATCAGTACTCAAAGAATTGAAAAAAAGATATCGTAAGATTTCTTGCACAGTTTAGGATTATATCTTATAACAAATGAATAAATTAATAATGTAAATTATTAATGTAAATATAAATTATTATTTATTTTAAGTTATTTATATATTGCTGTTTACATAATTACATTTTTTCAAATAATAGTGAATAAGTATATCTTAAATTAGTAGTTCGCGAACATAAAAATTTTAAATACTTGAGAATCATTCTTAATAGTAAGTTTTTTACATTTTATCATAAAATTCTGCTAAATTAGAAGAAATTGAGTATTATCATAAAGTCTAAACAATTATAAATTTAAAACGTCGCGAATTATTCTTTTATTAATGATTATACTAATTTTCCTGTGCAAATTTATTTTATATTTCGGAATTGAATTACTTTCGTGAAAAACTAAACTCGTAAAAGTACGTCCACGGAATGGTTGGAACGTTCAAGACGAAGACATCGCAACGATACAGTACAGTAGTCAGCCTACTTTTCCTTCTTCTCGTCCTCATGCAAGGGGACATTTCGGCAACCTATAAAGGAATGTTTTACGAGGGCGAGATAATGCGATGAAAGATGTGAGCGGCGAGCAGTCATGCCTAAAGAGTGTGTGTAACCGGACCATCCGCCCTCCTTCTTTCACGGATCCGCCTAACCCCCGCGGTTCCGCGGCCAAAGAAGGGGTGGTAGCGGGTAGAAACGGTCGAGGAAACGGTCCGTCGACGGCGGTCCACGACCATAATATATCAATTCCGTATTCTAATGTCCGAGCGGTTAATCCAAAAAGCGTCGACGCTGCGGAAACCTAAGCGGTCGACGCTCCTCTCGCTTCCTGGAGGGTGGCTGCTCTCCCCCTTATTTCTGCCTCTCTCTTCAGATACCCTCTGTTATTCTCGAATGATCTCTGACTGGCCTCCATCTCGTTTACTGTTTTGTCCATTCGCGTACTATCTTTTTATTTGTTCTTCTTCTTCACTATTCCATTATTTCCCTTGCTAAAAATTTGCTATAATGTAAATATTTTTGTTAAATTATTGTTCTTTAATTTGTTTTTTTTTCTTGAAATTTTCTTATTCATATTGTCTACATACTCTCTTTCTTGATCTTGATTTTTTTTTCTTTTTTTATATTTGTTATTTTCTATTTTTATCTTTTCCATTAGGATTCTCTCTCTTTCTCTCTCTCTTTCTCTTTCTGTGGATATATGTCTGCGAGTCTTATTCCATTTTCTTTCGCTTTTCCTATGCTCGTGGTACGATCTGGGAATAAAGCCGGTTCTTGCTCCTCTCCGCGATCATCCACGGACCCGATGTCACGTATGCCGTTGATACACGCGAGATTTGGTGCCGGTAACGACGCTTAACCCCCCGACCGCCCACGTCAGACCACGTAGATAATTGGGGAGATGCGTGTTTGCGGTCCCGCCGGGATATTCCAGTCTAAGGGATCGTGTACGAGGCGGCTGTTCTGGTTACGCGTGTGACGGGATGGGTATTGAGGAGTTGTGCTTTTCATGATAGAGCTCCTTCCGTCGATTGCTGACGATGGCCGTTTTCCTTCTTAGATTCGAGGAAACGTGTTTATCGTGTCGCGTCGATACGAGACAGATGTAAATGTTTGGTTGGCTATCGTCCGTAACGTGGCGTTAAGGTAAACATAAATGTATATGGCGATGTTTATCGCGCTATAGCATTGCGATAAATATTTCCGCGTGAGCGGACGTGACGACGCATATGTTGCTGCTTGTACCCGCAGGTGTTTCCTATTTATTTATCGGTCACTGAAGAAACTCTTTCTTGTGTTTCAGAACTTTGGCAGAGCGAGAAAATTTTGCGAAGAAATTCTTACGTGTCTTAAAATACATTTGGCAGAATTTACGCGAAATATATCTCATTGGTGGCCAATAGTAAAATTTGTAATGAAAAAATAAAATATTTTCATTGCCCATCTAAGAAATTATTCTTATCGTCTTAGCAGTAAAATTATTTTTGCCACTTGAGTTAAAATAATTCAGTTTTTCTAGCTTTCATAAAGTGATTAGTTGGCAACATTATAAATTCCAATAGCAATAATCGATTAGTTTGAGCTGAGTAATGGAACAAGGTAACTAGTTTTACTCTTGACGTACGACATAAATATTAATTGCTTCAAGCAGAAAACAAGTTTTTAGAGGAAGATGTTTTCTAGAGGAAAACAGGAAATTTTTATTTTCTTAGAAATTGTCGATGGATGAATCCGTAATTCTAGTTAATGAATATAATAATGAGAAAGCAATATTATATGTATATGTAACTTTGGCCTCTTGTCAAGCGATTGTTTGCGTTTCGTAACGCGCGCGTTATGGGTGTTCACGCGACAAGACCACGACGAGCGCATTACGAGCGCGTAAAACGATCGTTTCAACGCTGATTGACTTCGCGCTCACGTCTCAGTGGACCTAGCGCCGTTCTCGAAGTTAAGCGACGCTAAAAAAAAAGCGATGAGTAATCTGTAGTAAAATTCGTCGCTCCAAGTCGGCGTGCGACATAATGTGCGTGGTAGATGCTCGCTTTATAGTCTCGTAATTCTCATCGTGACTGCCGTAAACGAGGCGACACCTCCTCCGTTGTCCTTCCGATACGGGAACGAGGGACAAAGCGGGAAAGACACGGAAAGACTAATACGAGCCTACGCGGAGCGGCGGGAGGGACGAGAAAGGCACGACTGGTCCTTCGAGAGTGGCGCGAACTATTAAAAAGCGCGCGTCCGCTCAAATTCTCGCCGGCAGTAAATTACCCGAAAAAAGAAATAAGCGGTAGATTCGAGGCCCTCCTCTCTACCACCCTCTTCCTCCTACCGCGCGACCCCTTCCGCCCTGTCTCTCCCTCCCGCCGCCGACGGCCAGCGCCGTGGATAGATCGTTCGCCGTGTGCGCTTGCTTTTCTAGGGTAAAAACCCTCACCACCGGCGGAGCGGTCGCGGTTCTGAGATAAAAAATTAGCCGGAGTTGCAAACGTTTCCACCTTAAATCATATATTTATCGCGACATTAATTCAACCCTTTTAGGTACCCTTTTTTCCTGGCCACTCCGCACGGAGACCGAAACGCCTCCGCCGGCCGACCCCTTCCACGTTTCTCTCTTTTTCAGCGTCGCCTCTTTCATCGTCTCTCCTCCTCTGTTTCACCTCGCACCCTCGTCGGTCCTTCTCTTACACCACCCACAACGGACGACAGCCCGTTACCTCACTAATTTCTCAGATTCAAGTATTTTTATGTACCGTCGCGCGAACCTGACGGGGGTAAATCCTCTCGTTTATTATTTAGTAGGGACGAACCGGACCCTCGATGGAGGTATGTATGCGTATGTGTATATATGCCGAAAGGACTTCAAACGACCGTAAGCACGTGGGAAGACGTGCGTTTGCCTTGTCGCCCTTTCTGGTTTGATGGGGATATATGAGGTCTCGTTATCTCTTCTTGCTTCGACTCTCAACGATTATCCTCCTTTATGGCTGGATTGCTGGATCGGTCGCCTGCTGCCGTTTGTATATCATTTTCTTGCTTTACGATGCTGAATAACGAGTTGCAACATTATTTTCCGTTTAATGTCACGTTTTATTTTCATTCATCGGATGAAATGCAAATTAGCGATGCGTGCGTATATTGGCAGCATCAGCTAAATAAATTGCATATTATAACATCTTTATTAAAGTTCGAATATTGTCAATCAATGTTTAAAATGAGAAAAGATGTTATTCATGTTTGCGAGAAGTAATTAAGGTCAATTAATATATCTATATTTATTAAAAAAATTATTTATGTGTATATTTTAATTAACTCTTTTATAACTTTCAATGAACTTTATTTGTAAAGTTACATGAAATCTAATCCATCTAATCTGAGTTTTATGTCTTATATAATTATATATAATATTTTTTCACTATATTTCCTTTCTCTGATGGATAAAATTAGATTAATTTACAGCAAGTTTCTCATTTTATCTTTCTTATGACTTGAAATTCTTTTTTCTATATTATATTTTTTATTCATATATTAACATTACTTTAACTTTTTAGAATCTGTGTGATCGCAATCAGAAACACTTTATTCGTATTTCATACAATTCCTTTATCGTTCTAGCGAAATAATTACATATGTAAATTTTTTAGCTCAGGAGGCGTGCATTCATACTTTACTCGCGTTCGAAACATGATCTATGACCACGCCTATGAGCAATGGCGCAAGCAAGCCCCCCAAAATTCCCGGACGCATTATCCACATTGAAATAGGAAACGAGGCGTACCCGGCGAACTCAGACCCGTCGTTGTTTACTTAATAAATACATATTTAGTACATATACGACGTATATAAGCTGACTGAGCCGGCTGCGTCTATTTTTGCCCCCAGTTTTGTTGTCATAGGACCGACGATGGGACATGGTTTCCCCTCACGTTGCTACTATAGGCAACCTAGATCTTCGACAATAGATGACCGAAACCGTGAATCGCTTCCAACGCTTCTGATAGTCGGGTCTAATAAAGTCACTCGCAAACTTCCTCCGCGCGGTGCCGCGGCCCGTGAAAAAGGCGCGGTTGTGTAGCGTTCTCGTTGTTAAGCCACCCTTATATAGCCCGCTTAATAAGAACTTTATGTACCGAGGCGTGTAATACCGGCTATATCCGTTTGCGCCGTTAACCGTCCCGCCTAGCATTTTTGCAGAATTTATTTTTATATTACGCGGTCTTTCTCTCTCTCTAAAACCATGCGCGCAGAATGTGCGAGTCGAAGGCACGAAGCACCGCCGCGGAAAATGCGGTGAAAATTTCGCGTTACGGCGGGAGCGGCGGATTTTCGACGGGAATTTATGCAGGTTAGTCGTCCCGACTTTGACTTCGGCTTTATGTTATTTATTCAAGTGTTCCGTGAAACATAGGTTTCCATTAAATTTTTCAGCGAAATATTGATGAGTTTAATGGAAGGCATCTTGGAATGTTCAATTTAGTTTTCGGCGAGCTCAAGCTTGCATATTTGCTGTTTTTAATAAAGTAATTTTCTTTTTCACACAATTCTCATATAATATTTTAATTTTATGTAATTCCGTAAGTCATATATTAACATATGTATAAATTACTCTAAATTACTCAATAGCATCAATATACAATTTGTTTTTGCTAAAATAATTAGTAATTTAAGATTTATTATTTTATAGAGTTTAATATAATATGTTCATTACCATAAAAGTAATTTACAACAATTATATATATATTATATATATATATACTGCATAGAGATAAATTATTAAATTAAATTCTTAATATATGCATAAATTTTATTCATTTTTTTATAATTAATACGTTTGAATTATATTTAGTTGCATTTTTTCAACTAAATATTTATATTATTAATTAAGCAAGATAAATATTGTTCCACACAATATTAACTACAGAATAAATCGTCACAGCCGAACCTTTGTTCCCCGCAGGAGGGATCATGTCACCGTTTAACAATAAATTCGTATACAAAATTAGTATGTGGTGTAATAATTCGAAATCTGAGTACGTGATTTTTTGCCTTCGAGGTCTCATAGCAAAAAAAGAGAGAGAGAGAGGAGGAGAGAGAATAGGCAGAAGAGTGCAGTATCGCTCTACATCATGTAATTGTTGAGAAGCTGAGGCAACGAGTGAAAGGAATATTTAAGGACATGCGTCGTTTCGAGGAACATTTTGTCCCCCATTTCCGGCTCGCCTGTACAAACTCGAAGCCGGTGGTTCAAGTTGCGTCAGGCAACATGTGTGTACATGCGTATTTATCGCTCGTGTGTACCGCCTCTCGCACGTATATATACTTAGCTAACCAAAGAATAGAATTTCCATACCTGCACCGTCCACTTCGTTTCTTTTCGCGAAATGCGGAGTGAAGTCGTAAGGTGCTTATCGTGGAGTGCGTTAAGAGGGTTAGTCTTCAATGATGCATACGATGCGTCGTTAATATGCTGAAGATTGTGTTGTCAAAAGCTGTCTGTACGCGAACCGCTTATAGAGTTTATAACTCACGTTACGTTTGGAGATAATAGATAAGTATAATAAATAGAAAGATAAAGAGAGAGAAAGAGAGAGAGAGAGAGAGAGAGAGAGAGAGAGAGAGAGAGAGANAGAGAGATATCAAAGTGTGATATAAAACTTCGAAAAGAGAAGTTTCAATATTTATTCGACAAAAATTTGTTAGCAAATCGACTTGATGGCTTGACGCCATTTTGGGATGCAAGTTTTAAATACTTAGCGAAATTATAGCTGAAAGATGTGCGAATACTTTGCATGTATAACAAGCATTTGTTATACACACTGTTATACGCACACTTTTTTAAGTACATATAAGTACAATACTTTTATAAAGAGTAATACACGAACAATGAACAGATTATATCTGTGTATTTTACCCATTTTCCAAAAAGCAAATAAATTTGGTACTCACTATATGCCCACTAAAAGTAACTCAAATGTGATTGTTACACTTTATTTAATTATTAATTTCTTTACAACGTTTCTAACAAGTTAAAAAGAATTTTTCTTTAATATTCGATACTAAGTCGACTACATCATGCGAATTCGTTAAAATTTTCATACCAAAAGCCTCGGAAAAATTTTACATTCCTCCTCGTACAGTTATCAATTGACCGATGGTAGAACTTTGGCACGTAAACTGGTCTCGAATAATCATAGCTATTCCCACAACACGCACGTCAGAAATATCTGAGAAAGACGCACTTCGACCGTTTCCTTTCTCTATACGATCCATGGAGGCCCACAAAAAAAAAAAGAGGAACCTCGAAGATCTCAAGGCTCCGCTGGCACGTAATCCATCGACTTCAGCGACAGTGTGCGACGAGTCGGCGATGTGTGATGCGCGGGTATATAGAAAAAGAGAGATGGAGGGAGGGAAGAGAAAGAGAGAAGGTGATAGGGAGATATGGATGGAGAATGAGAGTGAGAAGGAGAAACGAACATATGGCAAGGCGAGTCAGACCACGATGTGCCGCGTATGATGTAGTCTGGCGGCAGTGGGGTCAGGGACGTGGTGAAGGGTAGGTGACTAAGCGGGACGAGGGGAGAAAGTCTTTGGTAGTGCCGCGTAGAGGGGGGGCGCGGGAATATGGGGAGGGGTATGGGGACGCGGAGGAGAAGAAGGTAGGGTATACACATCGAGCGGAGGACTGTGGGGCAGCGGGGGGACGAGGGGGGTGGGGGAGCTGAAAGCAGGCCTGTTGGTTGGTTTCAACTATATTTGTTTATATTTACACAATAAGCAACAGCCCCGCCGGTCGAGCTGCTTGGTATGCCTGTGCCGCTTTTAGTGTTTAGTCCTCGTTCTACTCGGCGAGCGCGCGCTAACGTTGGCTTTCGTCTTCTTCGCGAATCCGACGCGCTCCTTCTTC
Organism: Tetramorium alpestre; assembly: GCA_021460005.1. NCBI lineage: Eukaryota > Metazoa > Arthropoda > Insecta > Hymenoptera > Formicidae > Tetramorium > Tetramorium alpestre. The sequence continues at coordinate 3,614,973 of JAJVSH010000001.1, forward strand.
TCCCCTTCTTACTCGCTCATTTTTCTCTTTCTCTCTCTCTCTCTCTCGTCTTTTATTCCCTTTATTTTCATCGTCGCGCTGTCCGTCGGGCTCAGTTTGTCAGGGGGTGCGCTTTCGTCTTACCCCCCGTTCCCGGCCCCCTCCAACCTCCCCCGCCCCCGCATCCCCCGCCGCGAGTGACTGGAGTTCCGCGGAGAAGGTTCAAAGTGCCGCTTTCTGGATACAGTGCGACGAACGTATATAGTCGGTGCTTTCGCGGGGGCGCAAATCCCGGGGAGGCGACTTCCGCCGCCGTCGCAAGGGGATTTCCGCGTGTGCATACCGGATGTTTACAGTGGACATAGGCGCGGAGTGTTTGCGACTGCGTACGCGCCACGTCGCTGCGCTTTCGAGACCGGAAATACCGCTTGCCGCGTGAAGCGGTGCCTTATCGCCGGTGCATACCGGAAACAATGAATTTTTCTTCTCGCCGAGGAGTGCGTTACCGTTAATTCCCATGGACTGCAACGCGCCCAACAGCGAACCGAAACAGATGTAAGGAATTTTGATTGAATCCTCGGCGGCGTGTACATTAATTAAGAATTAATTAGCGATCGTCTTAGGTGTCTTTAGGCGTGACGTGACATTAATCGCGACTGTCGTCGTGAATAATCGATGATGTGAAGTGGGCATTAATTATACAGACGCTTAATTGCGTATTTTTCTTTTTCTTCCACGGGACGATACTCCGCGAACGCGCGCCTCTTCTAGCCGTGGAATTCGAAATAGCTGGCCGATGTTTAATTAACGGGTTGCATGTCGCGCGTAATTATTCCTTTCTAGAGAAAATGACGTTTTCCGATTTAGCCCGGCGGTAAGATGCAAGATCGAGGAATATTGCATGACTAATTTTTCTTGAATAATTAATATGTTAATAGTGACTTAACTGGGGATCTGTTTCGCACAGGCGCGAACGTAATGCGAACGATATCTGCGGGGCATTTATTTATTTCTTACGCTTTACCGCGAACGTGTGATTTTTATTTAAGCTTGCAGTAAATTAGCTATTCCTAATACACGCGCGTACACACCTTATTGTATATAATGTAATTTTCCACTTTTAACTTTTATCAATATACATACGCTTTGTACAGCACGCGCGCGATATTATGATGTAATTTACGAATTATTTATACGCGGTCGAAACCATCGCGATGCTCCGAAATATTTACGATAATCACGTAGGTATTGTGTATTATACATCGCTTATGATGAGAAGCAGAGGCTTGGCGTGAATTTAGCAGAATCTTAGCACGATGTTACGCATTTCCGGGGAAATATGTATTATTAGCTTTTCGCGCAACCGCAAAACATTGTTTCTCTTGCATCGAATAGGTGGAATCACGTGCGTCAGACTTTGAATCTAAAATCATGGCTCGCGCGAGGGCAGTGTCGGATAGGAGCGCGTGTTTCGAGATTTCGTCACGATTAACACGTTCCCGGATCATGACCGAATATCCCTAAAATACTCACTACGTTTAATTGTTGTGTGTTTCTTTGGTCTCTTTGTATATAGCTCTGTCTCTGGACAGTTTCGATATCTTTTTATCTCTTATTTATGACTAGAGAGTTCGTGCTCAATTTGTATTTCGGTATAATTTATGAGTTATTCTATTAATAAATTATATCTCTTGAGAAATTTATCGCAAATAATATAATATACATTTTATTTTAAACGTAGAGATGATTGTATTTACTAAAACATCCTGTGTGAGATAAATAAAATAGTACAAATGTAAATATAAGACGACTTTACACTTTTTATTTAGTAGAAAAACGATAATTTGTATTATAATAACTATTCTTGTATAATACAGATGGAAATTTAATATATTATGTTACAGTAAAATAAGGTTAATGAGTTAATGATATTTATCGCATATTGCCACATTAATGCAATAAATTAAATTGCGGTGATAGGAAAATGTGAATAACAATGTTCCGCAAAAGCGTGCTCGACTTATATAATCAAGTTTGGTGCACAAGAGTGTCCTAATGTAACGATGATCGTGATTTCAGGACGATGGCATAATGGATCATGATACAGACGGAGACGGCGCGATCAACTTGTCAACGTCACAGCGACCCTCCGCCGCCACCACCCCTAATGGTGATACTCCCACTTACGGCCAAGATCAACAAGACAACGATCAGGTGAGGAATTAATCTCCGAGAACAACCTCCATTTATCACTACATGCACATATTTATTTTTTTATGGCCTCTCTGACGCAATCGCACTGGCACGTTCCACAACTATAAATGATTGACGAATTCGTTTAATCTAAGATCAATACGGATATCACACTTTAGAGTGTTAACTATTACTAGTTCTATCATAAATATGTTTTCTCTTTCTCTCTCACTCTCTCTTTCTTTTTATTAAATTTACATTAATTTTACATAAAAGAAATATTTAATTATTGATTTATTATTAATTAATCGATAATTAAATATAAAAAGTATATATGTAGAAAATTAAAAGTATTTTCGCGCCGCGCAATACTTTATTCCATCAGGCCTAATTCAGTTGGTAAAACATTTTGACTAGATTAGCGTAGCAATATGAATAGAATATTGAAATGCTGTTTTATTGAGTATGTGTGAAAAAGAGAGAGAGGGAGAGGGGGGGACAGCAAGAGGGAGAGAGAGAGAATTATATTTGGAAATTCTCAAAGCATGGAATAACAAATATTTACTAGTCACAGAAATGTATGCACAGTGGTTGTTTAGGACACAACGCTCAGACTGAATTTATGCTAATTTAAACAATGAAACAGCCGCTTTTATCAAATGATGACGAAATATGATAACATTGATCCATATAATATCACTAAATATAGCCGCAGCTGTTTATACGCGATAAGATTCAAGATGTTAATCCGCGCCAACAATATAACAATCTTTTTTGTTAATAACATTTGTTGTCAGTGTGTGTGTGGCACATAATGCGTGAGAATCAAGAATATTACAAGAAGTGTCTCTTATATTGCATTAGTTTTCCCACAATCCGCTATTGTTTGTCCAAATAGGTATTAATGATTAATGCTGATTTTACACAAAATCTATTGAACAATAACTTGTTCATTTATTCAACATGCACATTGCATATATTTTGCAACATTTCGACACACGTGCAGATTAATATTAACACGAATTATTGCAAACCTCGATGTGTATAATTATATTGTCGACACTGTGGTTTATAATCTGGCATCAATGCTGTGTTAATATAACATCGGCTTGTCTTACTCAAACATCATTGTAGAAAAGATCATCACGTTACTTTTGCATCTGCTTTATTTAAGAATAATAATGAGACGAGAAAACTTGTAATATAATACATATGTAATATAATACATATGTATGTATTGTATAAAATTTGCATATGTTGAAAAAGATGTATGTATGTAAAAACAAGTGAATTCAAATTTGATCTCTCGTTCGAAATTTAATACGAAATTAATCATGTATGGCGAATACAAATCTGAGATAAAAAAATCATACTAAATGAATATCGCTAATAATAACAAGAGAATCTCGGGATCCCGCGGAAAACATCTGCAACAAGTTGGAAGAAAATAGCTTGGAAGCTCCGAGGCTATAAGTATGACTCGATCGGTTCGAGTGATCATCAAGGTGGAGTAGAGCCAATAAAACGAAACAGTGACCTTCGCGCCCTTTTACGTCCCTCTTTCGCGCTTTTTCACGCCAAGTCCAAATCGAAAACGGAATTGAACGGTCTTCCGCATCCTGTATCGCGACCTGCGGTGTAAACCGATAACGCCCTTTTGAAGCTTTCGTCCTGGGATCACAGAGTTTCCCGGCGATAAGCCGCTACCGGGCGCGACACTTCGACATTTGACACCCGGCTGCCATAAAATCGGGCCCCCTGATTTCAAATTCAATTCAAAATCCCGCGCTCGCGGACGAACGCAATATACCACCCCGGCAAGCGGCAACGATGGAAACAAATGTTTTATGGCCCTTAAAACGGTCCTTTCCACGATTTCGTTTCCGCAAAGAGTATAACGTACGCGCGCCTATATGATATATACGTATTTTCCGAGTCATATAGCAAATCAATCCGCGAAAAATTGCCTCGCTCCTTCGTCTTTTTTTGTAAATAAACTCAAGTTTTCAACAAAACTGTAGCCAGTCTGGCATTGCTGGATAGCACTTAAAAAATGTGAACGCACTTATTGCTATCTTTATGTTTCTTCAGACTGTTCCAATTTCTCCCATTTCTTATACGAATTTTCATATACGTATACCTTGAAGAGCAGAAGGCAAACCTTATATGCGTCCGATATTAGCCGAGCTAATTAATTATTTATGTGAATAAGCAGGTTTAATATCAAGAGATTCGCGTAATACGAAACCGTTTATCGAATTTTATTTTCGGTTTCCCTATTCCTGATGACCCAAGGAATAAAATCGTGTTTCCCCATCCGAAGGATCGACTATCGAGCTAATATTAAAATGCATGTACCGTATTAATCTTGCCGAGTTTAGCTGAGATATATCAAAATGAATACAGGTCGTGACATATTATTACGTCCAGGTCAAACCGAAAGAGTATCATCGTTGTTAAGGGATTCTGAATTTCTAATATTATATTAAATCAATACAAATTAAATTATCTAATATATTGTAATTCCTTTTAATGACATTTCAGTTCCTTTTTATGGCCTTTGGCTATCCATTTTCGATCACTTCAATTTCGAGAAATGAACTCGATCTCGAATAAATTGCTAAATAAGTTTAATTTTATATATATATTTAATTATACATATATGTTACACTTGTTTATAAATGTACATAGCATTTATTCTCAAATAATTTATATAAATATAGTTATCTTTTAAGTTCATTATTTAATGTAAATAAAAAGGAGATGTAATTATTTATAAATATTCGAAAGCTTATCTGAATTTCAAGTTTAAGAAAAAAATTTAAGTAAAATCAATGTAAATTATCACGGGATTAATAATGAAAAAGGGTTATATCTAATATTATTTATATCTATTATCTCTATTTTAAATTGATTGGATTTTGCAGTAGTTTATATTTTTTAATAATAAGCTCACCAAAAATTTCGAATTTCCACAATTCCAAAAACCAAAGTATTCTTAATAATCACGTAGTTTTCCACATACATAATGTACCAACGAATTGAAACACGTGAAAGTGTCGCGGGAATTACATCCTCCTGTAACAAAGTCATGAAGACATGAGAATTTCAATGGCAAGACACGTAGACACCTCGACACTTCGACTTCGTGCTTCTCTCCATCTTCTCCTGCCTGCCGATCTCCTTACACCCGTAACCGCAATAGAACATCGTCCCTTGCGACGTCCTTAGGCCACTGCGTCACTCTGAACCCTCGCCGCCGGCTCTCGACTCTCAAGAACACCTTAAATTATAAACAGTGTCAGGTCGCGGTACTTCGATCGCGGCCATGCTTCAAACGCAAACTTGGCTTCCGACTGTTTCGTATCGGGACTTGGACGCGGTTTGTTAGACACTGCGGATACCTCAGGTGTTATGCTCGTTTTCGCAGTCGAAAATTTTGAAAAACTAGCACATTTGATCAAACTGCAGTGATAACAGCGTTATTTGGTGCCCGACTGAACATGGGATTTTCTATTTACATTCGATACACTTTTGACTTTATAACTTTTTTATTTGCATCATTTATTCTCGTGGAAATGTTAAAATATTATTAAATAAAATATTGCCAGAACTTTTTGACTAGATTTAATTGTTCGGATTTATCGATGTAAGTCGATAAATCGCGCATACACAAAAATTCCCAACTATCAACGCTCTTTGACGAAAGTTTAAATTTTTAATTAATTACTTTTACAACAATCGATAAAGCTTTATTATAGTAGTGATAAAAAAATATTACCTAATTCTAAATGATAAGGATAAAAATGAACCATCAGTTTCCTGCGGATAAAAATTCTGGTTACACTGACGATCTTATTCGGCATGGCATGGAATCTTAACTTCTGCTTAAACTTTCCGTCCGGTTAATAAGTTAACTACAGAATCGCCTTGAAGTTCTGCATAGAGATTGCAAATAATTGACTCAACGGGACAATTGTCGACATTAACCTAACCCATTACTTGGAAAGCTAGCGAGATTCTACGAAGTTACGGAGTCTATCAAGATTGCTTCAAGTGTGGCACAATGGAAGTAAGGAAATCGCGGTCGAGTCGTAGGACGGTCAGCAAAAGTCAATGGTTACCCAAAACTCGATCCCAAAACGATCAAGCCAACTTCATAAAGTCGTAAGATCCCGAAGTTCGTTGATGTTCGATTCAATCGACACTTCCTTCCTCCACATTTAAAATAAGAGTGAAATGGTTCAAAGGATTGTACAAAGACTTTTACATATCGAAACTTATATAACGCTCGTCCAAGATTTGCAAGAAGTCCAAATAGTTTTCCACGAGTATTATCACGATTAATCGTTAATGTACTTTTTTTCAAGCGGTAAGCATTAAATTATGGCTTCTCGTCGTTGTTTAGTCACCCAATCGGAGTTGTAGACATACGTATACATGTACGTATGAGCATATACAAGAAGTAATATAGAAGGCTTCCAAAATATCTCGCTATATACGCGCTAGCTTACCGATAAGCGAATCTTTATTTACACAAGCAACGACCGAGCAGATGTACGGTGTCACATGTGTAATGTAAGTTTTGCGTGTGTGGCCGTGTACGTACATACATTAACGTAATATTCTCTTTTACAACCTACAACCATGCGTGCGTTCAGAATTTTCTATCTCGTTTGTTTACCGACGCGATATCACTTTCTCACCGCTCACATTATTTTTATTAATTTTCAATAGTCGTTATTATTATTTATTCTGTTTATCTGGTGATCTCATATTGCGGCAAACAGAAAATTGCTACCATTGTTTTAAAAGTTCTTTCGATACGACAAATACAACTATATCGCTATATTGTTAGAAATAATGAGTTTAAAATTAGATATTATATTTCTCAAATAAGTCAGTAATATTTATAATCGCCATATTCTCATTACATGAAACTTTATCCCTCATCTCTTTTCCGAAGAAAAACTCCGAATTATTTCTAATATAATACTGACTACTGCGCGATGCCCGTTTGTCCGTGCATTCAATAATTTGCCGTCGCGTGGATGGCATTTCAAAATTAAACAAACTTTTACCGTGAATGACGTCGATATTTCATTAGATTCCTCACTCCGTTTAGCCCCGGTTAATATCCAAACGCCCGGAGAATCCAAAGGATCTCCAGCGAGAGTATCGGCGTTCCTTGAAATGCAAAAAGGGGTTGCGAGGACGGGCGCGAAGGACGAATGAACGAAACGCGGGTGAAAAGGGCGAGAGCGGGGATTAAAAAAAAAAAAGAACAGAGCACAGCGGGAGAGGAAGAGAGGAGCATCGATGAAAGACAAGCGAGTTCTCACCTCCCACTCCAGTTTTATGGATCGCAAATTGCGGATAGGCTGTCCTTCCCAATCAGGCAGCTTGGCATCTCCCTCGCCGACCAATTCTTCTTTTCCCAGCTTTCCCCCCGTGCCATTTCTCTGCCTCCTCTCCTACCCCCGCAGCCTATAAGCGGCTCGCATCCTTTCCGCTCCCGGCGAGGCCGTAACTTTTACGTAACACGCTTCGCTATGAATATCGATGCCGGTGGAGTTAAGGAGAGCTCGCTTTTCTGTAATTGAAAGAATTTTTGTCGTGCTGAGCCAGCTGGCCGAGGCATAAAAGGTCTCGGATCGGAGCACTCCGTAGCTCTTGCTCGTTGAAGAACTCCGCGGTACGACGTGAGCGTCGAGGATTTTAATAAATTACCGAAACGGGTGGATTTGGGTGGCCTTTATTCTCCTCTCGGGGCCTTGCATCGTCGGGGATGGAAATTCCTTTCCGAGAGTAGCGATCTGGTTTGCTTCTGGTCTGATTAGGCTCGTTTGCGCCGGGTGCTGTTAGAAACTCTCCAAGTAGGAATTGTTTCGCCCTCTCTCTCCTTCACCTCTTCCCCCTTTCCTAAAGTGTGTATGTCGAGCGTGAATCAGCGACGAAAGCGATTAATGACATTTCCTCTAAAAGAGTATTCGTTATATGTCTTAATTATTTTTCACGTCATGTTTTTATTGCAAAGTTAAAAATAGAATTAAAAAGTACTCAGTCGAAAATAAATACAGTCGTGCTAAATGATTTTAACAAATTAAAAATTATATTTGTATATTTATATATATTCGTAGAAATTTATAATACAATTGTTAACAATTTGCCTTAAATTGTGTGATATGAAAGGGTAATATTTTTTCAAGGCATGCATATCAAGATAATGGAAGTTGCTATAGCTAAGAAATAATAGCCTTTAACTTCTAGTTTAACTATACATATTCGTTTTTTAGTTGTCCCCCCCCCCCCCCCCAAGAGATTCTTATTGCGAAACATCATATACTGCCTATAAAAGCATGATTATCTTTATAATGCTCGTTATTTCACAAAGTGAAAAGTTAGTAAAAGCTGTTGTTATTTGCGCCATCGTAATACGTGTACCTAATGAGTAACGACTAATGAAAGGATAATGGCAGGTTAGTGTGGGAAAATGTACGTAACACGGCAGTCCTGCGATTACTTCGTGAAGGGAAGGTCATCTCGTTAAATTGGTTTCGGCAGATACAGCTATATGTACATATGAATGCTTTATGGCATGAAAATTGTCGGAGTTGTGGGCCATTAGACAAATTCGAAAAGATAAGTCGCAGAAAATTAAGGAAAGAAACTTAAGTTACATTTGTATACGAATAATAAAGAAACGTCATATAGACGAAAAATAGAAAAGTAGCAAAAATATAAACAGAAAAAAATAAAGGAAAATTTTCATATAAATGTTTTATCAAATTAATATTATAAATGTATAATATTTAATGTTAATATATTAATAATAAATTATAGCAAAATATTACAGTGTTACAAATGTTTCTTTTTACTATAGCATATTTCTTTATTTTCTTTATTAAATGGTAATTGAAGTGGTTTTCAAATTTATGATGTATTCCACTGCGTGTGACCGATAAATAATTGAGATATTACAGGATTTTTGTATTGTTTAGAAATGTTTGAAAGTGACTTTAATTACTTTCAATTTGCCGATTTTTCGACAAAACTGATAAATCCAAGAATACTAAGCGCCCGACGCACGATAGTGGTGGTGAGGTCGGAATTCGACGGCAAGAAGTCAGAAACTCGGGAATGCCATAGTACAGCGCGACGTCTCGTGTAGTCTTCCAAGTCTCGGTTTTATCTGCATTATTAACTGGTTGAAACCTCACGGCTGTGTACTTAAATCCAATCTAGAAATCCCACCCTTCTAGTCTCCTACTTCTCTAACCTCCGAGAGAGAGCAAAGGTCGACGGAGACTGGCAAGGGCGATTACCCTCCATTATTCACACGCTCAGTTCGTATCGTTGAGTGATACCTGAGAGAAACTTGTCGAACATCCTAAAATTTGGATACATCGAACTATATTACGTCACCATTCGCAGACGATTATTTCGCTATTGATACAATGTACTATTTCTATTTGGAAAAGTCGATTTCTTAGATCTTACTTTTTTATTAAATGCGAATTAAAATATTTTTACTGATAATTTCAGTTATTTATTTAATTGCAAGATTTTTCTGATATATCTTCATGAGCTAATATTTTTATTTATTTGTTATTTTTATTAATTTAGTTATTAATAAAAAGTCAACTCACAAGCCAAAATTCTTTTCTAATAACTGATATTATCTGTCTATTTATTGTCATACTTAATATTGCTTTTAATTGAAAGTTAGGAATTTTATTTACTGGAACTTCTGGAAAGATTACAACTGATTCATTTCAGATGTTATCTTGTTAATGAATCATTTCTTGTTTAAAATATTCCATTCCTTGTTTATCCGATAATGTCCAATACAAAATATAATAATGGAATATTCATTATTGTAGTCGAGTATAACAATATGTAAGTTCCATAGTTCGGACGATCAGCTTAACATCAGTTGACAAAACTAAGATCCCCATGTGCCACCTGAAATAACTCGCGATAGCATCACGACCAAACATTTCTCGTCATATTGTAATTACATCATCGGAGTAAATGACGATGATTTCTCGCCAAGACGTAAAACAATTTATAACGATGCCGCGTGTATAACATCTGCAACAATTTGTCCCTTGTTTCTTATGATAAATAGTTGCTTCGTGATATAACTTGATAATTCATCAATCTTATGATATTATAATATATTAATAATATAATTGTAAACATTGAATAAAATATTCGATTGGATGTATAAATCGAAATTAACTTAGACATTATATTGTGTTGGACATTTAATCGAATTAAAAATTTTCTATACTATGTACGGGATATCATGATTTTATAGAAAAAAATAGACGCAGAAAATAAAAAACATTTTTTTAAAGACAGTAAATATTGCAGACAAGAAAAAATATAATTTTATTTGCGTTGAGAGAATTTTATAATGTAAAGATCTTAATTTACAATAGTTTTTACTTGTGCTTTTTGTGAAGAAAACGTTATATTTTCTCATTTTAAACTGTAAGCCAGAGATAAGGTAAGCGCGTTAAGGAAAAGATATATTGGTTTTGTTGATCAAGCTGTTAAGCTTTACAAATTTAGCCTCGTTGGAGGCAACTGGCTACACGAAAAAGCGAATAGACAAATAGAATTCACACTACCTTAGTCCCGTGATATCGTCACATCTGTTCATTTTTTATCATGGTCACTACATGAATTTTGTCACTTTTCCTTATCGCACTTGACATTGGTCGCCAGTAGCGTAGGAATCGGAATATCTGATTTCTTTTACTTCATTTTGAAGATTCTACTTCCGATATTTTTATACATATGAAATATTGTTCTCCAAATTTGCTTCCTTGACTACATCTTGAAAAACTTTGCGTCCAATTCGAGGATTGAATCGACGGGTTTATTCCATTTTATCTGTTCTTTATTTAAAAGTAAAATTATGATAATTGCGTTAAGTGACTATAAATTGTTCCATTGTTTGGATAGCAAGCGAGAATGTGATGAAAATCGATCTTAATAAAATTTACAATGTATTTTATGATCTTTTTATTTAAAAATTCCGAAATATTTTACCTATAATCATATTCATCAGAAGTTGCATAAATTAAATAAATATATTTATTAATAAAACACAAGATCGCATCAAGCTCAATCTACTTTTATCAAAGAGATATATGTATAGAATATTCAATATTTACAATACAAAGAATATTAATTGAAATTGTATTAAAATCTTTTTCAAAATATTATTACTTAATTATTATTGTATTATAATTATTCATTTTTTAAATAAATGATTTCCGTGGAAGAATTAATTGACAGCTGTACTTATTAATATTTAGCTAGTTTAAACTATCTGGCTTAAACTATCTAGCTCTCCTAATTGTTCAGATTTCTAAAATTAACTGGCGCTTTTATTAATTATTACGCAAAGCATACTTATATAATAATACATTAAACTTAAAGTATTATAAAATATTAAGAAGATAAAATCAAGGAAAGGAGATAGGATGCCCAAGATTCATGATAGCCTATATTTTTCGCAAAGTTCGCAAAGTTCTAATGAGTATTTATGCAAAATTTGGTCCAGATCGGTCAAAGGGTTTAGGAGTTAACAAGAAACATGCAGATAAATTCTATTTTATATGTATAGATAATTTGTTTACAAAAACTACATCACATAATTTTATTATTGTAATTAATTTACCCTTTTATAATTATATACATTGTAATTTTTTTATTATTAAAAATAATTCTACTGTTCTCTATATTAGAATTATAAATATATTCGAAACATTAACTTTCTTCGCGATCAAGTTATTGTACGATATTAACCGTAGTTTAATTAAGTACGAAGAAAAGGAGTATGACTATTTTATATAAACAATTATATTAGCAGTACAATTCGTTCTCTCATTGTTATTGAAAACTGCACTTCCTGTCCTTGCGACATCGTTCTCCGCATGTTGCAGAAGTATCCGTCTCCGCATATCGTAAGTCAGAAGAAAGGAGTCTCGGACGGAGAGCTTCTCGAGAATACCCAGTTCTCAGACAGTGAAACTTAATTAAAAGCACGCGCGATGATTATTTGCGTAGCCGCCGTTCATCGTTTATTTTGGAAATTGCGTCGCTTAGACAACGCTTTCTCACGAACGGGTTTGGAATCTTTTTCGATAAAACCGCACGAAATGCTATCTGAAAAGAACTCTCTGGAAATCTAGATACGGTACCGATAGATTTGATAAGCGGTTTCGTAATGTTCTAACCGACAATAAGTAAATAAACTTTTAGGAATTTAGAATGAGAGATTTATAAGACGTTAATAATATAAATAATTAAATAAATTATATTCTTATGCTTTTTGAATTTGAATAATATTGAATTACTTATATTGAAAAATTTATATCTTCCATTTCCAAGATATGAGCTAGAATTGGCATACAAAGAAATCATAGTTAATTAAAACAGCTGACAATTCTTTATAAATTTCACGATAGCGTATATTTCAAAAAGATTTTGGTGATGGGACTAATCCACATAATTTTGCGTATAAAATTAATTTCGTTTACCGTTTCAATATTTTTTTCATTTCTTTATTACAAGAATTATTTCAATCAAATAATTTTATAACGATTGTAAGCACAAAATTGGCGAAATAATCGAAAGGGAGATCTGTCGATGTACAATTGAAAACGCCGTAGCACTCGTGTTAGACGCTTAAGGGATGAAGGGGTTATCGCTCCACGCTGGAAGAAGAGAGAGCGAGAGGGAAAGAGCGAGTGCACGTATGCCGGAAGGGTACGTACGTCGACCGGAGAGGAAGAAATGACAGGGTGAAGGTAAATGAAGAAAAAGGGACAGAGAGAAAGAGTGTCCACGAAAGGGTAGGATCCATACGCGCGCGCGCGAGAGAAAGAGAGAGAGAGAAAGGGTGCGATGAAGCCGCGATGGGGTACAGTCGAGGGGGGGGGAGGGGAGGAGGCGAAGCGTCGGCTAGAATAAACACATAGATGTTTTCTTTGTTCCTCTAAACTAAACAACCAACGAGGAATCTAAACAGAGGCCAGAACCCAAATTCAATTTGGTCGCCGCCTCCGTCTCTACCTTCAGCTGTTCTACGGACGAAAGGTATCCCTCCCCCCCTTCCCTCCCCCTCCTCGATCCTGCGCCCTATCTGTCCATTTCACCCTTATACACTTAACGCTGCAGGACGGTACCTAATATTTACCACGCCTCTCTTATACCGGATAACCGACCTCGCACACGCACGCACTTGGCCCTTTTAAACAATACGCGCTAATGCACGCCGCGTATGCGAGCCTCGGATGGACGGACATCGCTCGATGTGATTATCTCACGGATCTCTCTTCATTCGCGATAACCATTTTGAAAGATCTCGACCGTACATCAATTGTGTTACATGTATATTAAATTACATAGTTTTCTGTTGGCCTACTTTTAACGTCTTCCCGATTAATATTCATGAAGGTTGGATAGATCATAGCTATTGGATTACGAGATACAAGTAAATTTACGAGGATAAGATGTACTCAATTGACAAGAAATGTACAAACAGATTTGACATTAGATGTATCAATTTATTTTTGAAAAATCTATACGACGTTGCATGCATACTCGTTGTGCTGGACAAATAGATTTCTTTCATCCGCTACAAACAATTGTCGAGGAGGGAATTCTGAGCGAAACAGTTTATCAATAATATCACAAGATTATACAAATATTTGCCATCCGCTCTCTTTTATTACTGCGCAACGATATTATTCATATATGTATATCGCGGAGACGAGGAGATGGAGGAGCCACGTTTGCTTGTATCAAGATCGATCGGCAAAAAATCGTTCTCCTTTTTTCTCTCCTCGCTATCGTGGGCGGACAACTCTTCTGCACATGCNAGCGGAAATCCATTCATTTCGATATTTAACTGCCGCTGCGCCGTTTATTCCGTAACCTAGCGCGATCACGTATCTGATATCAGTCGGCGCGGCGACGCGGCGATACGTGCGAAAGGTACGTACGTCAATACGTTGGACGGCAAGAAATTATAACAACGGAGCAAAAGTCTATTAGGATTTTCATTTCCTGAATAAATAAAACTCGTCGAATCGTTTAATACGCCGGGGAGGAATTCGCACGTGCATGCGCTAATCCCTGCTTTCCTCGTCGGGGATAGGAACGTGTATATGAGCACACGCCGACGCGAATGTGTATCGCCGCTGGTGCCTGTGCGTGTAACTAAAGCTTGATTCACATTGAGATATATATCTATCTTATTCGTCGCTCCGTACTCCGGACTTCACAATAAGGTTCTGAAACGAAAGAATTCTGGTTTAAAAAATGTCTTGGTAACGCACACACAGAATGTGGATTAACAAGTCGACGTCCACTACTTGGAACAAGATAGAGAGATATATATGTCTCGAAGATACATGTTTTGATATTCCTTGGTTTTTTTCTATATTCAGAAACTGAATAGAAATTCTTTGAATAAATCATACAATTGAAAACATTATCTATACATAATATACATAATACGAATATTTTCGATCTGAATGAAGGTATGTTAGTTGACTAATGATAAAATTTGATTATGTGATAAGACAAAGATTGTACAAATTGAATTCTGAGCGCCCAATGTAATTACCAGCGATGACGTGACAAAAATTGAACGTGACATAAACATTAATACTTATAATTTAATATCGGCAAAATTTATTTATGCTAGAATACAAAAAAATGTTGTTGCTATATAAACATGCACTTAAAGATTACAAGGATTTTAAAGATTGCACATATAATCTATTTACGTAATAAAGATGAACGTCCTAAGATGTAAAAATCAGGAAGAACATTTTGAATTAAGTCTTGGAGATTGGGCTTTAATTTCCTCTTCATATGACTGTTTATTTCTTACGATCTAACCGTGCCAAGATAATTGGAACAATCACGCTTAGAGTCTCGTCGAGAGTTTACGTTTCGGCTGACTACAGTGTGCCCCGCGGAGCTCGCGAGTCGGAGAATCGAGGAAAGATCGAATGCCATATCGTGGCTGTGGATCGTTGAAGGACAGCCTCGGCGGTAGTAGCAGCGAGTCTGAGAAAAAAAGGGAAGTGAAATTAAAAAGTATCCTCTCACAGAGCAGTGCGGCCATCGCGGAGGCAACGTGCAGGTCCTTCTCATCCCTTGCCCCGAATAAACGCGTACATCCTCTATTCTCCCTTGTAATAATCCCTTCCGGTTAATCTGCTCCAATGTAGCCTGCAGCGAGTATCCGATGAACATCGTACATACCCCCCATCCAGCTGCACGTCGGCAAAAGTACCGGCTTCCTGCGCCGGTACACACTTTACATTGTAGGGTAGAACCATCGCGCATCCACCCTCCCCTGTCTCCCGTATTTTTCCGTGAAAAACGAGTAAATAAATACAAATGTGCGGAACTCGCGCGGTCCATCACTGAAGAAGAGGAAGTTACATGTTCTTCGTCTACAGGCGGGATCGCCTGTAGCAAAAAGAGCGGTATATGTTTTAAAAGGAAAGGGTTTACCTCATATTTTACCGAATTATGAAAATGATACATAAAGTACGACAAAGTATTGAAAAAGCTAAAAGTCGTAGAGGAAATAAATGTTGAAGATGGAAATTATTAAGTTCCATAAAAAGTCAGTAGATAATATCTTTGGCGCGCTTCTTGAGCCAGGTAAATATTGTAAAGTGTAACAGCGATATACAAACAAATTTCTGAAATTACAGAAAAAAAATGAGAAGGAGAAACGACGTTCGTTTCGTGGTACTTTTATTGAATGGAAAATAAACTAGCTATAAATTGATTTGATTTATTTTATCGAATTATGATGAAAGCGCACGAAGCGAAAAGCGCCATGAAAGAGAAGAGATGGAAAGTCGAAAGATGGAAAGTAGGAACACAAAAGCGCGCGAGAAGCAGGTAGCTCTCGGTAACCTTTCTTGTTCCAAGTAAATAATATGCATTGACGTACAAACGGCTGAAATTATAAATGAGAAAATGTGAAAGAGACACGGCTCATTTTCTGTAGTGCGCCCGCTGAACAGAAAGTGTGCTATATCTATAAACAAATATATACCCATATGTATACTTGGTTTAGGAGGAACACGATATTCATTCGCCGGTCCTGGGCAAAGAATGTTAAGTAGTCCGGGGCGCGTTTCCCCTTTGCTCCCGTCGCTCTCCCCCGCCTCCCTCCCTGGCCACCTCCTCCGTCGATCCTTCTGATATTTTCATCTATCCGTGTAAATGTACTTAGCGTGCGCGCAAGCTGCCGAGCCGGCAAGCTTTATTACGTGAATTTGGAAGCGCTGTAAGCGACTGAAGGGGATGAGCACGGGAAGGGCGTACAGAGGGAAGATATACGTTTCGCCGGTTTCGCGCGCGGCGGTAACACGGAGGGGGTGGTCGGTCGGTGGCGGATGGCGGCTGGATAGCCGCTGTACCGTGCCAGCTCTGAGAGACCGGCTCTTCATCCCGTGGATATGCATTTTCCGTTCCCAGCCCGCCGACCTCCCTCCCCGTACCGTTTCTCACAAGCCGCTTCTCCTCTGCTATCCTCTGCCGGTTTCCTCTATTGCTCCCGCACTCCCTCATACTTACTGGATCGTAGATGAACGATAGACGATGTGCATGCGTATATATGCGCACAAAAGCGCGGGAGTACTGTTAATTCAGTTTACGAGCTCCTATCAGGAATATGAGGGAAACGAACGACCGGCATGGCGCGCCATTTCGGAGTTTGAGACGAGTGCACTGCGTTGCATGCACACTCTAAAAGAGAGGAAGAGGAAGAGGAAGAGAGAGAGAGGGAGAGGAAGGAAAATAGCTAGGTGAGGTTGTTCTCGAAGTGTTTCCTTTGCAAGTAGCTTCATCGTTTACACATCAGCGGACATCGGTGTTAACAAGAGGACCGCTGGAGAGAACACCGTGAGAATTCTACCGGTGCCGACACTGTGACTTTTAGAGGGGTAGGATGAAACCACTTTGCATTTTTAAGGCACTTTATAGAGTGGAATATTAAATGTTAAAGTGATCTCTGGAAGGTGGTCATCTTTATTTTGATATTTCCAGAAGTACGGGCAATCTGTTTTTGGAAATTTTGTACGCATTCGCAAAAACTGGTTGGAATATTAGGTAACTATTGTAGAGTCATAATGTGCTGCTAAAAGATTACTGAAATGCGTAAGTAGCAGAGAATTGTATCGCTGAAATAGTATCGGATAGCGTGCATGTATCCGATAGCAGGAAAAAAATGATAATTCTGTCGAGACGAAACGTAAGCAGTATTATACTGCCGGATGTTCCAGGATTACACCAGAAATTAAAATAACGTCGCTGTCCGCAACCGACCGAACTTATTTCTTCATTCTTCAAATTTTTCATTCTGCTAGTGGAGTGTACCGTTCTTTTTTTCTTCTTTTTTTTTAGGGGGGCGGGGGAGGGAGATACATCGGAAATGAAACGTTAATTCCAGCGCGTAATGCCCGGCAAGATGGGCATCGTTGTTGTTTCGCGACGACGTACATACGTGTCGCCGGCGGCGTTACGAGCTGGTTGAAAAAGAAATTGTTCGTGCATGCCGTCGTGGTATATACAGGAAGGTAATTGGATATCGCACATCTCGCGGACGCAACATGCACAACGAACACTGCTACTGATATGTCGAGACTCTCACAGCAGCGGTTACTACTTGGAATTGTTTTCGCGTTCGAGATTACAACGCGCCGCCACCCGTCTCCTTTTCCTTCTCTCCTTCTCGTCCCGAGGGGTATAAGCATGCGATAACGATTCATTAACACAATATTTTACTCGGTAACCGTGAATTATTGGTTTAGAGGATCGTAACTTTTAACAATAAACATTAATTTTAGAAATATTATCTGTACGTGATCATAAACGCCGTTAAGAAAATTCCAATTTACATGTAGCTGGAAATAGCCGTACAGATTGAAGGAAATTCCTCAAAACGCTCAAGAGAATAATTAGAGCTACGGTGACCATATTTTTTTTAGAAAAATAAAGGCCATCTCTTCCTTCACAAACAAGTGCAATGTTCATTATTATCATTAATATTTTTCCCTGAATATATATTTATATGAAAAAAAGTAAAATTTTGTAAGCTAAAACAATTATAAATTAAAAAAGAAACACATCTTTATTTAAACATTATACAAAATATACGAAGGTGATAAAGACTGAAATATAGAACATTTTATAGGACTTTTCAGAAATAAAGGACAAAAGTGAATTTTCAAGAAAAAAATAAACCTAAAAAACACAGATCTAACATAAAGGACTGTCCTCTGTAATGTAAGACGAATAGCCACCGTAATTATAGCGAGTGAGTCTCTTAAAAGCTTACAATTACTTAGTGTATCGTCAATTAATCAATAGAATGAGTAAACTACGACCACACGAACCTGACGTCGAACAATAACTATACGAAGACTGTTTCTAATTGTAAGATACAAATATATGAGGGAGCGAGAGAGATAATTGAATTTTTTTGCTTACGCACTGTGTGAGTAAGCTGAGAAATAAGAACGTAGCGCCGAGCAAGCAACAGCCACGACTAAACACGTCCATCTTCTTTCGCGAGTTTTCACTACGATATTACACATGTTATTTATCGTTCGTCACGTATTCTCGAGGCCAGCGTGCACGAAGTATAGCGACGGTGTGGAAGGAGTCGCGGAGGAGCGAGGGGATGTCGGTTAGTTTACATTTGCGTTAGTATGTATCGTTGATTCTCGTAATGCACTGCGCGAGATATCCGTCACTGCGATACAGTAAATTGCTGCAACGTTAACGTATTTGTTCGATATGCTTAAATTATTTTCACTGCTTCAGTGCCCGATATAAAAACCGCCACAATACCGCGTACAATCTCGCGATATCATTTTGCGATGTTTTATATTACGTCTGTAACGTAATCATGCTTTAAAAATAATTTGATTTGATTAGGCATTATATAACAATCTTTTATTTTTCTGATGTTTTCGTAATAATATATTCTTTGGATTTTTTAATGATTTTTTATTTGTTATACATTTTATTATACTTGTTACATTTATTTGAAATTATTTTGAATTTAATTGAAATATTACATTATACTCGATACTTCTAAATAAATAAATGGTTCTCTTAGAAAATTGTTAGAAAAGTTGATATCATTTTATGAAAATCAAAATAGATGAGAACTTCATAAATCGTATCGCAGAGTACATAATTATCTGCAGTTTCTCCATGATTATTTGCGATTTTTTTTAACATCCGCTATTTAACATTACAATGAAATTAAAATTATAACAGTTTAAAAATGCAGAAAGAGGCGGCAACTAATTAAAGATTGCGTTATTCATTAATATGTAAATTTTGCGCTGGTGCCGCGAATTAAAGAAACCTCTCCGACTGCAAGAGGAAGTCTCTCATCCTCCCACATCTCTACCCGGCCGCAGAACCGTGGGTCTTCGTGGTTGGATCTTAAATTCATTTTATTTCCGGCCGAACGATCCCGGCGAAAAGGTTTAAACGATTTATCATCTACGAATCGTGCTTTGGTCAGGCGCTTCTTTTGCAGAATACCGAAACTTTCCCCGCCTCGTCTTCTTTAGCTTTTTCTCTCTCATCTCTTCATTTTCATCGTAGCTTTATTGTTATAAATATATGTTTTCTATATAGCACGAGAGCTATTGAGAATGTTGAATTTAAAGAATTAAGATATTTAAAGATATTTATCGAAATCGTTACGAGTCGTTGATAATTTTTCCATTAGTTTTTAACTAATTGAATGTATATTGAATGTTATAAAGGGATTATTTAACAAAGTATCGACAGCAGATATTTTAGTATCCATATACGTCTTTTCGTTTCTTTAACGAATTTGGCTATTTCTATGATGCAAGTACTTGCATCATGGCTATTTCAGTGTTTATCTTCAGTGTTAAATTCAGTACGTTATTAATAAAATCTTTGCATAAAGCCGCGACGAATCACGAGTCTCTTTCACGCCCGCGGGACACCTCGTTCAGAGGGAAGTCACTAAAGGGAAGTCAAATATATTTTTCGATAAACGAACCGTGGCGTAGAAGGGAGGGCTTTGACGGAAGGGTTGAAGCGACGTTCTGGGTCGACCATCAAAACGCAGGGAGGAGAGGTAGGGAGAAGAAAATCGCACAGGAAGCGACAGGGCTCCAGACTATCGTTATCAACAATTCAATGATGTTTAACTTATTTATGTCCCGTTAAATGCCGGGGCTAATTAGATGGCGGCGCAAAAGATCTCTCGTACCCTCGGCGGGGCCCTTTTCCAAGACTCGGCGTCTCCCGGGGTGTAATGGGGGTGGCAAGGGTAGGAGGATCGGAGGTGGCCTCCCATAATCAGCCGGAGACAGACAATGGCAAAGAATGGGCCAGGAGTCGCTCTGAATAGGCCTCAAGACACTGAACGCTATAATGCGAAAGACTCCATTGTGAGGCGGGCAGTTAAGTGCTCCTGTCTGGTCTCCAAAACGAAGTGGGCTACGCTCGGTGTCTTGCGTCCTTTCATCCCGGTTGTTCTCTCCGTCCCCGCTCATCACCTCGTCACCTCCTCGTCAATTCGAGGAAGGTGGCGGTCGCAGATCATCCGTGGAGTTGCGGAAACCGTGGAACGTATTCTTTCGTGGGTAAAAAGTAAAACAGAATAATAGCCGCGAATACTTTGAATTGAATTAATAATTATAGATATTTATTTATCTTGCAACAAAGTATACAACTTTGTTTTTTTAAAAAGCAACCTTCAAAAGATTATAATATGTGTTAATTAATACTTGAGGTACGTATGTGTGTTAATGTGAAATTCACTATGTGATGTTTATCATTAAGATTTGTTGTATCTGTATAAATATACTTAACACAATTACACCAATTGAAAAAGTTTCCAGCAAAAGATAGCAAAATACGTAAAATTTCCATTAAGAGTGCCCAGTAGGTATTGATGGAAACAGAATTGTTGTTTGCGCTGCTAATGCATACATATTGAAAAATAGAATGGCCTCTGTCTCTGTAATTTTTTTCTATCGCGAAAGGATTATTCTGCCGAACTCTGAAATAACAAACGCGGCGCTCTTACAATACGGTACAATAATATCTGAAGTTGAGAGTGCTAGTAGGCGAGTCGAAAAGGCGAGACCAGTTTCGAGATGGCTGGGAACAGATGGCCGATCAGATACCAAGGATTAAGAGAAGAGTAACACAATCCCCCGAGGTACGAGAGAAATGTGTATTAATTTTTCAAGTTTTTTAATTAGCGAATGTCTCCGTTCCGCCTTTCGGCCGGGACATTTATATTAGAACTGCCGTACTGCTCTCCTGCCTTTTCTTCTGTCTTTCTCTTTTCTCTATGTTGAAGCGTTGTTCCTCACCTCCAACAGCCGGTTACTTTCTGAGTTGCCAGCTTCCTCTCATCTCTTTCTTTCTCTCTCTCTCTCTCTCTCGCCTTTCATTCGTTCCGCTCTTGCTCATTTTCTCATTTACTCTCCCCGAGATTTGAAACGCAATGCCTTTCTCCAAGCAGGAGGAGAGCTAATCTGTTATTCGTAATTACGCATTAAATAATTATTATCCGTGGGTCACAATATATGTATGTGCAAGAATTGGGTCGCGAATCGTGATTTGTAATCTGTATAAAAGATGCGTGGAAAATTGCTCGCGTGAAATTTGTCAGTTAAAGTTTTGAAAATAGACATTTTTTTCTATTAAACATTCAGATATTCTTTGTTTAGTAATATTAATTGTTAATTATATTATATTAATGTTACGTAAATAATTATACAAATTAAATAAACAAATTTATACGTATACGATATCATTTAGTTACCATTGTACATGTATATGTAACAAAAATAATTCTAAAAGTTTTAATAAAAAATAATCATATATGAAAAATTGTATATTAAAAAATCAGTCAAATATTATACGTTATCTCGCTTGATGTTTTCCGGCTCATTTGTTAAAATAAGTTATTGTATTGTACAATCGATTCATTGCAAAGTATCGGAATTCTTAAAACCGATAGTGAATTCCGTCGCGAGAATAAAGTCTCTTGGTGGTCCTGCCGAAGGGAGTTGACATTCAAACCGAACGGAGATTTCGTGGGGTTTTCCGTAACTCCATGAGGGAGCTGAGGGAGAAAGGAGAGGGGGAGGGGGCAGATTGACTCGCCTGTATTTATTGCTCCGTACTTCTGATTTTCATTGGACTGATGCGGCCGCCCCTCTCGCCCCGGTAACCCCGAGCGTTCACCTCGGTATCGCGGAGGCGCACTCCCGCCAAACAATAGCTCCCATATAATTGCTTTTATAGCTCACTGAACGCTAAATATTCCATACTTTTCTTTCTGCTCCATGGTCCCGTCGTTCGTTCCCGATCATCAGCGAACCGATTGGGTAAATAGAGTCGCAAAGAGCCCGCTCGGGGGTGACTTGTTCCAAGACAGATCGAAAACGTACTCTCGACGGGCGTAAACTCCAGCGATTTAAATTCCACCGAGCGGTTCCCTCAGGTTCTTTTTTTACATGCATCGAAAACAATTCAATGTTCAGATAAAGAAAAAAATAATTGTGGCATATTCAAGAGGTACGTTAATCAGACGGAGAGAGAAAAAAAATTTGGCGAATTCTGTCAATCGTAAAACGGAAACTTTTCAATGAAATAGGCGGCGATCGCGGCTCTGTATGTCGGCGTAACCGCCCGACCGACGTCAATTACGGATTCCTAACGTCCCGAAAAGCGACGGGCGAACCCCCGTAACGAGGCAGTTTGTCCAGCTGCTCGAAACCGCCCTCGGGAAAGAACTCCGACGTCCACGAAAAAGGAACGATCCGTCCCGGCGCGTTTCCCGCGGAACCTCATTCGCCGAGCTTACCGCCGACGACAAGAGCGATGACCAGGGTGAGAGATCCTCTCTCACCCTCGTCGAAGCCATTCGAACCGATCTCAGCATCTCCCTCTCCCCCATCCCCCCTTCCCTCTCTCTTGGCGTGGTGCGATCCCGAGGTCTTTTTGTCATCCCTGCTCGTAGATCTCGCCACCCCCGAGGTTCCCCGTCACTTCGGTGACCATTCCGGGACTCTCCGACCAACCTGCTCGAAGCCGCCCTTCCCGTCGTCGTTGCTACCTCGTGTCGATACACGACACGCTAGGCTTAAACGTTGCCACTCCGGGGATTGTAATTTTCGCAGCCCCGACGAAATCAGGCGCTGCTTCTTTCGGCACCCGGGGAATCGAACTTTATTGCTAAATACCATACGATCAGCAAATTCACACCCTCTCTTTGGCCTATACGTATCGTAAGTGGTAATGAGCATCGTATACAGATTATATATGCAGAAATAATTATATAACAGTCTCCCAAGGATTTCTTAATAATTTTAACAATATACATACTAGTAGTGCATTCAATTGTTTTATTACTATTCTCCAATTATTTTTTAAATAAGTGTATGTTCACGGATTGCTCGCGGATGCTGAATATAAGAAATCTAATAATCTTATATGCAGTGATATACAATTTCATAAATTACATATTATATATTAAATACATTGTAAATTATATACAATTGAATATTACCAACTATTTATTCAGAAATCTTTTATTTCTTTTTTTAGATTATATTGCATTTTATATTTAAATATAATTTTTATTTTTCTTCTTCATGATATTAAAATTACAAAGAAAGGAGAAGACTTTTCAAAAAGTTACATTTCGCAAATATTTTCTGAAACATTGTTTAATATTTGTTACGTCGTTAACGTGCGCTTGTCCGCTTTTAAGAACGCATTCCTCGATGAAATTCATGAGTTCGCCATTGAAAAGACTAGAATCGTGCACTTACTTTTGAAAACGTGATTCCGCAATCACGATTCTTGAAACAGAAGGTGTGAGGCAATGGTTTAGTCTCTCTATCGGTGGCTTGATCCACACGGAACCACATGCCTTCCCTCTCCACTATAAGAGGTCCTACCCTTCCAGACATTCTAGCTCGCGCAGCAAACCAAGGTAATGGTTTCTCGATTAAGCCATGTTCACAATGGGATTAAAAACGACCGGTAGACCGCTGCTGACCATGCCATTCGTAGCTGAAACTATCCCTTCTTTAAGCGCAAAGCATTTGCCCGATCTATTTTAACGCGTTACGAATTAGCAAATTTGTTTTGTTCGTTATTATATTTTTTTAAACAATAATTATTTCTATTATTATTATTTAATATTATTGACATACTCATTAGTATAAATAACTAATTGTTAACGATTGTAAAAGCTTATAGCTTATATTTGATTTTTATTTTAAAGTATGTATTTAAAGCAATGCTTGGTTAACATATATATTTTGGTCAAATCTGATTTTCCTGATTAAGGTATTCTGCGTATTCAGGAAAATATTTAATTGTAGAATCGACTAAATTAATTTCGTTCGTACTAGTTTGGCGGATAATTAAATTTGAATTAAATTCAAAAGTAGAAATGTTCTACATTACAAATTTCGAGAGATTCGTATATTTTATTGAACGTATATAAATATCATTCTTTACATCAGCAGTACCGCATATAGATAAAATTGGTCGTGCGAGCTAAGAAAACCCCGAGCATGGACACGGGTCTTACCAAGGATAGTCACGGATCAGGAATCTCGTCGCGCCTTTCTAATTAACGTCACCTTCGCCCCTAAAGTAAAGAGGGTTTCCATAAAGGGGTCGACCTTTAGCCTCAACAGCAAAGCTCGAGCTCTTCTCGACCTGGCTATCGCTCACCCCTTTTTTTTAAAACCATTTCTTCGCCACTGGCGTCCCTGCGGCTGCCAGCAGACGGTGTCGGCGGGGGATGAAGATTAATTCGTTCCGTCTTAATCGTATCAAAGTTTGAGAGCCGAGTCAGGCTCGGCAGGCCCGAACTGTGCTCGACGCTTTCCGTCCCCCGCGTCACTCTTTGAAGCTGCACCACTTCATATCCAACGCCGGCCACCTTCCAGAAGTCGCGCAACCCCCCACCCCCTCTCCCTGCACTCCCCCTAGCTCTCTGCAACTTTTTACTTTTAACCTGATCTTACCGCTCGTCGTTTCTTCCCACCTTTGCGGCCTCTTTCTCTTCCGCGTCCTTTCCGCCCCGTTCTCTTCGATGCATCTCCGCGCACGGGCTCCCCTTTCCTCTTCTCCTTGCCTGGATAATCATATTTAATAATGTCTCCAAGTATTTTTGCCCCGCTGTCAAAGTTAAGGCGAGAAAAGTTGGCGCGAAAAATGGGCGGAGATGGTGCGCGAAGTTTCTGGTGGACTCGGCATGTGCGAGGGATCGCCGGGAAGTGACAACCCTTTTTATTTAGGGCGCAACTTCCAGTAGGCTTGAATAAATCCAATATTGTAGAAGGATTCTTGAAAGTACTCGTTCGGTTTCTCCATTTTGCGCAAGACAGATAATAGAAAAAAAGATAACTTTATCATTTTTTCGTTTAACTAAAATTGTCTAATAATTGAAATATGCGAATTCATAAACGAAGAAAATTTTTTTTGTTGAAATATGCGTGCAAATTAAAGGTAACATGCATTATTTATCGAAATTGATTGATTTTGATTTGAAAAATACATGGAAACACTTCGCGTAGAAAAAAAGAAGGAAAAAGAATGAAAGATAAAATTTGGCTCCGCTTGGAAAAGTGCTACGCTTTCATTATTCGATTATTGCACAATTCTACAATGCCTTAACCTCGCGATTTCGCGATACACGCGTGATTATTATTTTTCTCTTATTTCGTTGAACCGACGGGTTACACCGACGCGCACTGCAGCTTGTGTATAATGCGCGCTCGAACGGCTACATATGGTACGGTATATTTTTTTTCATACCGAGCAACCAATGGTGAATGGATATTCTCCGCCAAAAACGAATTAAATCCAACTCTTTGTGCGGCCTTTTTTTTAAATACAAAGTTCGCGTGTAAATAATACCGTGCTGTGCGGCACATATTGTATTCAATATTCTCTAGCGAGCGAAATGCACGCTCTCACCGACACACAAATGCGCTGTATAGGAGATCTGCGCGAGGGACTGCATTTTTTACATTTACATTTATTATTAGCGGTGTATAAAGAGCATCAAATGGAATGGAATATTACATGTAATTATATATATTTCTGTATCGAAAACTCTTCCGCACGTTGCACAGATGCAGTTAACATCAACTAAACATAATGAAAATAATTGTAATTTTGTATTATGTTAGACATTTGCATAAATTAGTGCAATAACAAAATATGTAGAATTTTTTAATTTTTTGATACTAATTGAATATGTAAATAGTATTTAATGGAAACTTTTACTCGTGCAACATTTATTTATTGAATAACAAATAAAGCTTCGATAATTTTTTATTTAATAGAATTTAATTTAAACAGGATTTAATAGAATTTAATTTTTAATAAATAATACAAAAATAAGTAATATGACTGCTTGATTGTACATATTAATATAAAAGTTTTTATACAACATTAACAACAAAAATTTACACATTATCATTAGTTTTGTATTCATAATTGTTATTAATTTTTGCAACTGAAATATGACGAATATGCATGAGAGTAATATTCAGTTGTTCCTTAACTAATATTGAAATGTAAATAAGTGGTTATTTTTTTATTAATGTTAATCTCTATAAATCTTCTTTATCACATAACATTGCTGTAATAATCATAGGTTTTGATAATTTAATAATTTATAATTAAGTAAATATGATAATTTAATGATTTGAAAATAAAGCATTATAATATATATTTAGGAAATAATTATCAGTATTAACAATTTCAATAATTATTACTTTATGGAGCATGTAAAACTATTTTAGACCATATATTTACACCGATTGTTTCATAATGTCGTTACTCTCTCTGAAAAAGTATCTTTATAATTTTTCCGGTATATTATTTCGTCGTATTCCTACATGTTCGTTGATGAAGACGCAAGAGTGGAACACACGTCAATGTCTAGGCGGTAAATATTAAGCAGCGTGCAGCACAATGGGGTAGCAACGCAACAAAAGGCGCCGGCGCGCTCTGGTCCCGGCAGGGTTGCAGTCACGCGCAATTTTGAGGAGACCGGCGTGTATTTCGCGCTACCGTTTAATTTTTAAGCGTTTCTAATTAAAAGGCTAGTTAAACAAGGCTTGCGCGCGATTGCCCCCAGGGTGCGCACGTTTTAAGCTCCGCGCGCCGCTAGCGAAGACGAAGGACGCGGGGTAAGATGAAAAGGAAAAGACGTCAAAAGCGGATTGGCATAAGGTAGATGAAAGACGGAACAAAGTAGCAAATGCTACTATGAAGTAACTAGGCAGAAAAATGAATGAGAAGACAAAGAGGATAAATGGATAAATTTGTAGGCAATCTTTTCTGTGAAGTGACAAACTGGAATAAAATACTCGCGAATTAACAAAAATGACTTTATTCAAGCAAAATAATATAATATAATTAGAGCTTGAAAAGAATATAATTAAATGAATAATTAAACGTTAATAATTAACTTGAATAAAAGAAGAATGTGGAAAAGAATGAAAACCCTCTTAAAATATATTTCTCACAATAAATCAATAATAATAAAAATAACAAAGGAGTTATCGCATAATCAGTATTGCAAGTGGTTGTCGAAAAAAATCTGCACTCAAAGCATGCTCTGGAGGAAATATCACGGAGAGGGACATTCATGAATGGTTGAGAGAAAACGCACAAACGAGCAGAAGGAGGGATGTTGCGGCTAGGATTGAGCACCATCCCTACCCCCTATTCCTCATGCCAAAGCAGCACTGAAAGCCAACGATGGAAACAAACATTGCGGAATTACGAGTATATATTCGCGAAAAGCCAACGGATGAAGTATGCTGCGCAGGGGATGGTACGAGGGGGAGGAGGTGACCGGGAAGGTGGGCATCATCATGCCGCTATTACAGCGTGAACGCGAGTGTAAATACGTCCTGTGATGTATTCCGTAAGGCGTAGCTTTCTCGACGCTTGTTGATCCTTGTTTTGGCGGACACTTGTATGTACATCGGATGCATTAAACATCGGTTAAGGGAGGAGAGAAGATGGACAGTGAGAGCGGGAGAGAGATCGAGAAAGATGAAACAACATAAGCATAAGCTAATTTTTTAATAATAGAGATATTAAGCTGTTGTTAAGATTATGGTTTCCATACGTTTTTTTATGTTATTCGTAATTGTTTTCTATCTCTATGATAAGATGTGATAAGATGTAAAGTTTACTTAACCCTAGGCTGTCACACTGGGTCACCATGATCCGGACTAATGACTTATTAGTAAGATATCTTTCGGCGCGTTTGGAAATGTAAACTTGTGTGCCATCTAAAATCGATTTCAC
This sequence comes from Tetramorium alpestre, assembly GCA_021460005.1. NCBI lineage: Eukaryota > Metazoa > Arthropoda > Insecta > Hymenoptera > Formicidae > Tetramorium > Tetramorium alpestre. The sequence continues at coordinate 3,643,578 of JAJVSH010000001.1, forward strand.
TTATATATATATATATATATATATACTTATATACATACTTTGTATTTTATGAATTACACAAGTCAATATTTTTGTAACCAATATTTAATAAAAAATTAAATACTTTAAAGTATCTTTAAATATCTTTTTTGAAAGTTTAATTTATGAACTAATTTTTTTATTAAAGTAACATCTCGAGAGTATAATCTTAAATTTTTAGCTTAAAATATTAAAAATTAAGGAAGTTATAATTTTTAAGCAAAATGTGATTTTAAAATTGTTGAAATTTTTTTTTGTAATTGGAATATATTTTTTTATGTTCAAACTTTATTTCAGAATTTTTTCAGAAATTTTGGACACTTAGTTTTTAAACTGCAGTTCATCAAAAATTGTGTTGGATCACGGTGACAATCTCGTTCGAAAAAAAATGTAACAACCTAGGGTTAAATCGCAAGACAATCACATTTATTTTTTTATATATGATTCTTTAATCGTGACAGTTATATGTGTGTATGTGGCAGGAAGGGAAGAAGACTACGATATTTTGTATCAAATTTATGGACTAAAAATTACTCAAGTTTTTTAGTGTTAGATAAAAATATTCCAAGTTTTTTAAATAACATAATATGTAGGTAAATAATATCATATATTTTAAATCATTGACTTTAATGATCAATGTTTGGAATTTTTAAGAAATGAAAAGGCTAGAACTTTTCTGCAGAATTCGGTGAGAGATTTGCAGACTCAGGAATATAAGTGAATCGATGTATATATATATGTATATATAGAAGGATAAGCTCGGAGAAAGTTTCGCAGGATATTACGTTAATAAATAGCTTTGTTTGCCGAGCTACTTTTGCCGTAATAGAAGTTTCGCGGATCGTAGTCGAAACTCGCAAGTTTCCTCTTGAGCTGCGCGCAACATTTTTTGCGTGAACGCGAGTCTTTCCTATCCTTGCGCTCGAATAGGATGTTTCGTAACGATTTGTCAGGATCACCATGAAGAAAAATATTTTCTGGAAGTTTCTCGGATATCTCACTATCTATTTATGCTATAGGATAGAAAATCTTATTAATTTCCTATTTAAAAAATTATTTTCTAGTACACGTATACTTCTAACAAATGTTAAATTTTACATTTTCTTGAAAATAATATTATTCACGTTTAATTTGTGATTTGTATTAATTTTAAATTAAATTAATATGTAAGAAATGTAAAGATTTCTTTAAGTACAAATATTGCAATTATTATATTTTATAATAAATTATTATATAAATATTAAATAATTTGTAGCTTTTACTATTAATAATTCAAAATAACTTGATATACAATTAATGTGACTACGATAACATATCTGATTGTGAGTTGTTTCTCTTTCTCTCTTCTGGAAAATTAGTGTTTCGCACAGTGCAGTCCAATCCGAGTCATCCGTACCGACCCGGTTCGAAAATCGCGTCGATGCTCTCAGCTTAATTAAACGCGCAGGAAGGGAAGAAGGTATATCCGCCCAAAGGACAATTTCGGGGATCAGTGGAATGGATCGCCTGTAAGGAGCATCGATGTGGTGAAAGGGGACGAGAGAATGACAGGCCTCACTAGCCCGAAGTAGTTAGCTTAGTGATTTTGGCGTTTATTGGCTAGCCGTGACGCCTGTGCAAGATTGGTACCGTTCACCGCGATCCCTTGGGACAGCTTGAAGGTGTTTCGTGTCTTCCTAGAGATTCCTTCATGGGCACCTTTAGTGCCATTCTCAACCCTTTCGAGAGAAGCAGAACTATAATTCCTTCAAGCTGGCCGCACTTCTCTCTAAGATTACATGCAATATAGTCACTATAATGTGTGCTCCGATTGTTTCTGTCTGTTGATTACCGCCTTGTGACATTGAACGCTCAAAGATAGATACTAACGTCATCGTTCGATCTTATTTAAAACAATTTATTTGAGATAAACGGGATGAAAAAATTATATTTTTAAAAAATCGACTTCAACATCCATCACGATATATAAATAATTTATTAATATCTTGCTTATATATTTTGCTTGTGTATAAATTTTACTTTGAAGTCGATTTAAGATTAAATTTTAGATTGCGCAATTACAACATCTCTAAATGCGATATTTATGCGCGTACACAAACACAACGCTCTGTTGTAAAGTTTATTGTAGTTCTGTAATTAGCATAAAGAAACACAAGGCTCAGGATTCAGTAGCTCGCAGCATCTTGAAAGGATGGTATATGTAGCCACCCCCTTTCCGCGCCAGGAACTTAACCGTCACGGCACTGCAGTATGTTACTAAATGATCCAACCCACGGCTATTATCCACCCCGTCGTCTCTCCACACATCCACCTCGTCCCCCAATTTCCTATGCTCCGACGTTAGAATACGCAATTTAATACTCGACCAATTACATATACGAAATCTTGTTAGCACGGGTTATACCGCCGGGGATACCGGATTGGGAATTGGTGAGGGACGCGAGGAGCCTGACACCCGAGGCATTCTTCGAGGGTGTCTTGGAGAAGGCGGAAGAGCGCTGAGCGGGGAGCCGGTCGTAGAAACACGGGCAGGCATACAAACTTGCTCAATTACGATCCTCGATTACAACTATAAAATGCGATATTGTTCCAACCGTGCCACCCCCTGCGCTTTCATTCTCTAGGTATCCACTTTCAAACCGACACGACTTTCTTCAGTGACGCTTGCGTTATAATTCAACGGCGTGTCGCCACCGGAATATATTGAAAATTTTATTTTACAGAAATAATTAAAAAATCCTCTACTATTTTATATTTTAGATACGTATATTACATTTAAATACAATTTGTTTAATGTGATATTAATTTATTTTTCATTATGGTATTAAGTTTCTTGCTTCATTAAACATATAAAATTATTAATCTCAAAATCATATAAATAAAGTGCAGAAATTTATTGCATGATGAGCGAGCTTTGGAGAGAAATAACCGTGCTTTTCTCGAAACAATACAAATAGGGCGTCGGAAACAATTTTCAGCAGAAGCCCGTAGAAATACAAAATCGCCTATTAACGGACCGAGTGTTTCGGGAATCGTGATTGATGATCGTCCAGGGCGTTGATAGTTGTCCATTAATCGCAGCGAAACGAACGTCATGGGGGTAGGAGGGGGCCGGTATGGGAAACGGCGATCAATGGTGAAATCCTTATCAGAACGAATGGATTGATAGAGCCACTTATCGGTACGGTCCGTTTGTACTCTTGACCGCCACGACACAATGGTACCTGCCACGGTTTGATATTCAGGGGAAATAACCCCTCTGAGTATTTCCTTTGAACTGTTTATTTCGGTGATAATACAACTAACTACCTACTGCCCACTCGAAATAACAGGGCTGTAACTAAATATACTTTATATTATCAATGAAAATCACATTGATAATTATAACTTTATGGCAAACTCATTGATTGTAATTTCCAAATTAAACATTCGGAAATTTATTTTTTATTAATACATTATTAATACATATTTTTTATTAATACAACTTTTAGTCACTCCAAATGTTTCACTTTGATAGTATTATAATATTGTTCCAAATTAACCAAAGCTTCTCTCTTGTTTCAGGTAATTATCCGGATTGACATCCAAACAGTTTTCTATATCACGTGAGTAGATAGAATGCAATGCAAAAGATAGATATGAAATAAAATAAAATGTTTATAATGATTTAAAGCAATCAAATTAGGAATTACATATTGTTACTTGATAAAAGATAATTACAACCATTTTTTTTAAGAAGATACAAATATTAGAAATTATTACAAAAACTTATTCTATATATTGACTCTTTAGACTGAATATCTTAAGTTATTACATGATCTTTTAATTCACGATTTTTTTTTTAATAAACGTAATTTATTTGAAGCTCTTTAATAAGAGCGAATAAGCAATTCATACGTATGCGACAACTATAATGCGACAATTTTTAAATCGTGATCTGAACTGAAGATTTGCAAAGTTCGTCCCTTGTCATCATCTGATTCTTTGAAAAGTACATAAACACACCGCATGTAGCGAACGACGGTCATTCTGCCGAGTGAGTCGTGAGTCGAGTATGATGCTAGACGAAAGCCGAGAAATAATTAACGATGTTCTCGAAGGGATAGTGGCGATCGCGTCGCCTTCAACGGACGCGCGCGGACGACCCTTCGCTTACCCCGAGGGACTTCGCGGAACAGCGTCAGCTCCCCCAACGAACTGTTCGCCGGCCATTCAGTTCGCATTTCGCAATACAGAAACACAAACTAGGGTCAGCGACCAACCGGTTAATGGTTGATGACGAACAAGTATCTTGTCTTCCGTACATGCGTAAAGATTCCTTTTGTCCGCGCATTTTTTTGAAAGAAATTACAAATATCGCGAGATTTGCGTAATTAATGACTGATGAAGACGCGTGGCATCACAATGAATATGACTCTTAATAATTTAATCCAAGTAGGTACTGCAAAAAAAAATATTTTTAAATTCATCTCCAAAATTGCTCGAGAGAGAAAAAAATTGGTCGATAGTACAGGCAATGTGAAGATAAGTGAACAATCGGGGGTCTCGTTTACGTATTTGCTCTGATTTAAATGTAATATTCATAAAACTTGGGTTGCGTTTGACTTTGCGAACAAGATAGCAGTTACATTATAAGTTGTTGAACATATTGAATCTCGTCTAATGGTTGAAATTTCGCCGTGATTCTGCGAACCAATCGACGGGCTGAGCTTTAGATGGATGGATGGGTACGCGGATGAAGGATGTGGACATCGACATCGCGAACGGACAGGCCAGATGGATGGATCCAGCGGGCCTTCTCTCGCATGAGGTCAATCCTTCGCGCGGAAGGTGCAGAAAAGTTTATTCGCCGTCTTCCGCCCGCATATTCTCGCGCGCTCCTATCTCCATCCGCGCGGCTTTATATACATTACATAATGATGTTTATCCCATCGTACCGACGGGAACAATCGTCCCGAAAGTAAATATTTAACGTTATTTCGCGCAATGTTTCGAAGAGTGCGGAACGAGAAGCGCGCGGTAAGGATGAGAGGGAGCCGGGGGGGGCGGGGGTGATGAAGAGAAGCGACCGAGAATTGGATCTGGAGCAGAAACGGGAGAAGCGAGGCGGCGGAGGGTGGCGCCTTCGGGGGTGAGGAGGAAAACGAGCGTTCCCTGCGAGCGTTTGTCTTTGAATTTTATTCGAGACGCTGATAATACGCGCTTCCGCCGGGAATTGCGCGATTCTTGTTTTATACGGGAAGGTAAACGCCGCTGCGCGCCATGCATCGAATTTCAATGCTCCCTCGGAGTCGATGGTGAAGCGACGGTTCAGGCAGTTCAACGATTCTGGTGGTTGGAAAATTTGAATTCCCTTTTATAAAGGACCAAGTGTGTCGCGTTGGAAAATAAAAGTCGTTTAGGATACGTGAGAATTTTATTCATTTCTGCGCTGTGTTTTTCATCGCGCTGTAACGTATTAAAAATATTGTTAAATTAAATGAGTAATATTTTAATGATAACATGTTTTATATCATATTTTTATATTCGTATTTATTAATCTGTGAAGTCAACAATATTCAATTATATTTGATATTTTTTGCTACCGTTTTAAAACATTTCGATTAGACGCAAATGTAAAATATTGCGTTATATTACCGTACCCACATTACCAGGTTCAATGTGAATGTGACGTCAGCGGAAATTGCGTTTTATTTCCCCTCTGTATTATGTTTTGCGGATCGAGCTCGCGATTTCGGGTTCAGGGATCTCGCGCGTATCTACACATCCCGAAAGAGAGAGAAAAAAAACGCAAAGTTTCGAGATCCCACAGCCGTGATATAGGCACGATGATATATGGCCGACGATAAAGCCGAGACACATTGAAAGGCTGCGATCGATTTCGCTTGGTTTCTCGCTCTGCCATTCTTCGAAATGTCGTTGCCGCGCGTGCTTTCTCCCACCGTCTTGGAAATGAATCGCGGGATCTATCGATTCGCGCTCTAGACGCCGTAGATGGCGTAAAAGCCGTGGACATTCGACATCCGCGCGTTTTATACAATGGGATGGGGGAATGAGAGAAACCGAGTAGATTGCAATTGAAAATTAAGATTTTAAGACATTAAAGTGTCTTCGTTGCACGCAATTGTTACGCATTCATGCACTGAGAAAAAATAAATTACTTTTGACATCAAACATAATTTTATAATATTTCTAACAATAAATATGATTGACTTAACTTATGCATCATTATGTTAACATGCATGCATAATTAGAAATATTATAAAATTGAGGCCAAAAGTAATTATATTTTTCTTTCAGTGTGGTGATAAAGAGAAAGAAACAGCTAAAAATTAAGTCTTAAAAAAATTACGAACTTTCGGTATTTGTTAATGTATCATCAAGCACAATTGTCTAACAAATAATTCTTACAAGATAATTTGAAATTTTAATCTTCACGCTCAATTGCCGGACGATACAAACTATCCAGCAGGCCGAAGGAAAGGGCACACAGGGACGGAAGTGAGTCGAGTTGAACTCTGGTAGGGAAGAAAGGAGAAATAGGCGGAGAACAGGCGGGAGAATCGAAACCGCTGACGTAGGCACTGTCCAAGCCAAATGGCCAAAATGGTCAGCCACCGTCGGTAATGGCCCAATAGACGCTCCTTACATTGCCGCAAGATATTGTTTAGGCTCGCCGTTTCCAACCCTCGCCACCTCGCTCGCGACCGATTTTCGATTCGAAGACTATCCCTTGCGAACGCGTGGCTGCTGTGCTCCGCCATTTCTACGTTATGTTATCACTCGTAGAAGTATCGTTCGCGCGCGCGACCGTCAAGTCGATAAAAATTTTCCTTGCAGTAAGCATAGTTTTCTTTTACTGCGGCAGTCGTTCTGTGCCAATTGCCCGAGGTGTGTTATTTTCCTAGTTGTTCTTTCGAAGGAAAACTACTTGTATAAATAGCTCGTCATGTCTTACATTTTATACGTAATGTTTTCTTTTATAACAATTGATTTAAGAAAAATGTATCTTATAAAGTGACGTATATTTTGTTTTGTTGCCAATTTATATACATATTTTGGATTTAGAAATGGATTTGTTGACGTGGATATAAAGTTAAAATTCTTCAATTAAATAAATAATTAAAGAAGATAACAATTATAAAGAAGATAACAACAAAGATGATGAATAGTTGATATACATATATTAAAGACATAAAAAGTGTTTGTTAACAGTGCTAGTTAGGATATTAAAGTTTTTATTATTACAATTTAGATTTGCCGCAAACTGAATCCATTTAAATAAAGCCATAAGTCTTCGCTTATATGACTACTGAGAAGTTGAGATGATGGATCGACAGCATCGCTTGAAATATCGCTGGAATAAGAAATTTTATTTCGACAGTGATTTGTCCGTCTGGCTGAAAGGTTCCAGGGCCCTCAAGTACTCCTTGTTGGCCATTATAACTTTCTAGCGTCAGGTAGTAATTAAGTCTGCAATAAGGACGAGTGGCCTGCCACCCATTAAGACAACGACGGATCGACACTTTGTGCGGCGGGCGCGAAAAAAGGTCGTCCCGTCAAATGAACCGAAAGGAGATCCGATGAAAGAAATTGTCAAAGTAAGAGAGGAAATAGTGGGAGCATGCGATAGATGATGGTGGAGAAGATTCCGATACTTGACGCATTTTATCGTAATTGCTAGTAGCAATTATGAATTTTTCACGTAGTGACCTATCAACTGCTTTCTTTTAATTGGCTATGAGAATTGGCTTTTTCTCCATGGTAAATACTATTTTGAAAAAAATCATAATTTATAATCATTTACAGTGAGAAAGATTAGGTGTTGTATTTATTTTATTTAAGCCTATCTACATTTATTTATTACACATATATTTGCATTACTAAAATTGTTGCTTAAAAATAAACTCGCTCTTTGTTTTATGTACGCAGATTGTAATATAAGATAAAAAATGATATTCTTTGGTATTATCTTATCTAGGACAGTCAAGCGTCGCCACGTTCTTTTATTTATAATCTATGGAGAACAAAGTCTTATCTTTGCGAATTTTTATTGCCACCGGTGTCACTCCTACGAAAGTTCCAAAAACTGCTACTTTTCTCAAACTTATTCGAAGCAGTCAACCAGAAATACACAGAAAAGTTTACAGTGAATTCGTTTTAATTATCTCGTAGCGAACGTTGAGTGACATCGTAAGATAAAAGATAAAGATCCACACTAATGTCACGTTTTTAAAAATGTATCTTTCGTATTGATAAAATGACGCAAAGATACAAAGCATTAATTAAACTCTAAAACAGTCGACAGATATTTTTCTTGTCTCTCAAAGTCTCTCGAGGACTTTTCTAAATATGTGCCTAGATGCGCATAAACCTCGCAAAAACTCCGTCGTTTCTAGCGGTCTCATTGATCACCTCCGAGTCCGACGTGCGTCGGGGGCGGCAGACAAGGACGCGCCACGTGAGTTACCGCCGAATACGATATGCTCCCGATGCAGATGCAGATACCCAGACGATGTAACGACCGGTAGGGATGAGACTGCAGTTAGGCACGGCCAGTGTCTCCGGGGTACCATGGTATCCGGAATGGTGAAGTTCGCCCGGTAGATTCCCTGTGTGACCCGTCGTCCGTCCTCCTCGTCTGTCCTTCTCCCTCGCGCCGCTCCCCGTCCCGCCGCCGTCTCCGTCGCTCTCTTTCGCTACAATACCGCGTTCTCCGGAAATTCCATGGAAGTCGAATCTCGCGCCACCCATCCGCCCACATAATTCCAGCAGGCGAGAGCTGTTCGGTTAATATCTCCCGCTTGCTGACACCGTCAAATAAAACATCCCCGGGTCGTCTTCGGGCTGGCGCGGGGCTGGGCCCGAGGAAGGTGTAACCTACGGTATAGACTCGAGACGCCGAGAGGAAATCTCGGGTTCTTTATGTACGTACGTATAGATACACCACGCATCATCCGGCTGATGCGGCACTTTTTTTCCGCGGCGCTGAGAATAAATGTGAGGAACCTGCAGGCATTTCGTTTCGGGAGAATGTCGCGCGGGGGAATGGGACTCTGATTGTGGTGGAGTTGGCGTGGCGATTCGCGCCAGAGGATTATGCCCGCTGCCGGGAATGGTGCGTTTGGGGTTTGCAAGGTGCTTCACACGAAAAAAAGACGGGGCGATACGATGCTCTGGATAAACGAATGACGCGGCTTCTTCGATAGCACTTCAATCTCGCGATCTGTTCTCGACGATCGGAATATGAGATTGGCTGAAACAACAGGAGGCTCGCACCAAAGCGAGCTGTTGCGTTAACTTTCTATAATTTAATTTGAGTTTTGGACTTTCTACAAATTTTTAGACGCCTCGTTAATCAAATTATAATTTTAAATAACCATGGTCTTGCGGCGTATATTCGCTGATCCGCGCCGAAGAAAGCGGCACGTAGCTGAAGACCATCATTTTGAGCATTTGCGTTAAAGAGAAACAGAGAGTCTCGGTAAAAAGAGAGGGAGAAAGGCGTTCGGAGTAGTACAGAGTGGCAGAGAAATAGGTACTCGGAATGCGCGGAAAGGGGGGGAGGAAGGGCGACAGAAAGCTCCGGGAAAGGGGGTGGGAGATTCGCGCATATCCGATGCCAGGAGGGGGCAAAAGGGTGCGAGGGGGTAGGGAGATAAGGCTAACACAGCGAGAGAATGAGAATGAAGGGAGAGACGTTTCCACTATTGATCATCGAGGCTCAGAGTGTAATGCTAATCATGCCCCCTCGCTCGTACCCGTTCCCCAACGCTCGCAGCCGCACCTACCCCCAGCGACTCTACCTCATCCTCCTCCCCCCTCTCCCCCGGTTGATTCTCTTACCGTCTCTCACCCTTCCGCCGCCAACGTCCCTTCTGTGACACAGAGCCGGCAAGATATCGACTCTGACACCCATGCGACCTATAAGCAACCGGGCTTCACCCTCGTCATCTCTATCTCGTCGAAGATTCGCATAGATTTGAGAGAGAAGACCTGCATTTATTTCAGGAATATGCAAAGTGTAAATTTTGTTAATTGATCAGGTACTATTAATCGGCTACATTTGTTAAATATGCTATCACGTAGCATCACCGAGAGATATTTGAATTTTTCTAACATCTCAATAATTATTAAAAATATGAAATATCCATTGAATGATAAATAAAAGAGACAAGATAGATTTTCTATTTTTATTTTGCATTACGGGAATAATGTAAATATTATTGAGTATTTTAAAATTGTACAGTTCCATAATGAAAAAAACTTTAGTAAATAAAACTCAAATGTAACAAGTAAATATTTTGATTTATTTTGATTTATTAATTTCTTATTTTATCGCGAGAAATAAATATTAATATCAATGGTAGACGGTAGTAGGAAAGGATATTAAATTGAATTAAATAAATTGAATTGCCAACGATTTTTAATCGCATATAGATGCGGAAGAACGCTCGTTGAAACAAGAGGGGCGTAGTGCTGATACAATTAATTCCCGAAGCTCTTAAATTCCGCGCCGTTCATCGTAGATGCACGTCGGTGTGCGATCGCAACGTTCGTCGTACCGGTAACGTCAACATTTGCCGCCGGTCGAAGGACCAGCGACGCGATTAATAATTTCGACCGGGCATCCACCACCGCGCGCTGTCTCCGACCGCGGCGGCGCAACAATATTTGCCGCTCTTGCAGCAACATTTTTCCGTGTGCCCGCTTTTATTTTCATCGGCAGTCGTCAGATCCTGCCTTCATAATGGAACGAGCCGTAAAGCACACGTCTCCGCCCACTCCGTTTCAGCCCTTTACTCTCCCTCCCGGCCACGCATTCGCGTCCAGGCGGGATCAAATTATCCATTTGAATATATATTGTTTGAACGGAGCATCGAGAAACTATTTTGGTCTGCGCGTTCCAGAAATGGAAGACGACGGTTGACATAGACCATTATGAAAACGGTACTGCAGATTATACGGCTATAGTTTTCTTTCTCTCCTTTCTTTTTTTTTTCAATTGCGTTAGGCGGTACTGTATATAAATCGCAGCAGAATATACATATAACAACATACGCAGATTCGTATAAAGTTGCATATCGAAGAGTGGCCCTCGAGCGTAAATCTATGATTAGTTTATCCGAGACCTGCATTAAACGCGGATGAAATATTTATCTCATTTTATCGCGACGACAAGTCACTGCGGAAATTCTAATCTAATATAGAACCAGTACAGAAACCAGTCTGAAGCACTCATGCGGCTGAACTACTCGAGTCTTAACTAATGAATACGCATGATATTAATACAAATAATAAGAAGTCAGGTTGGAAGAGAGATTGAACGCAATATAATAATTACATCAGCATATCGGTAAATAGGAGTCAGCAACCCTCGCCCGTTGGCTTCAGTGGTTCGTGGTTGAACATATAGTAAACTGTAAACATACGCGATGCAGAATTCTCGACGCAATCACTTCCTTCGAGATAGTGATGATAAAAAATAAAAAGTAATACTTAATTTAATACTTGATAGTTAATTTTATCGACGGTATCAATAAACTAAATTTTAATTTGAAATTTATATAGACATTATATATCATAGATACACAAAGCGTAGTCTATAATTACAAAATTAATTACTTCTCTTATCAATAGCCATTATCTTTCGACATTAATGGACCCATTTCGTTAAATAAAAACAAGTGCCACGATATTTCGCGGCTAACACGCATGCTGGCTTCGCGATATCTCGAGGGGTAACGCGATGAAGAGGGGCGCAGTAAAGCCCCTAATTTCTCAGAGTAAAAGTTGCCAGTCGTAAGCATCTCCGCGAGGGGTGACGGGGTTGAGCCGAAGCCGTATCAGGGTGAATGGAGAAAGACGCGGTAGTCAATCGACAAGCGAAGAGAGGGAAGAGGGAGTTTATATTGGGAAAAAAAAAGGCGAGACTTGGGCAGCAACAGCAGCACCAGCCAGAGAGTGAAACGTTTAAACTTTTTATGAGTTGCTGCGTCGTCGCTCGAGCGAAGAAATTTCAATTTTGCCGCCCACCCTCGTGCCGCTCCTCGCGCCGCGGAGGAGCAGCCTTTCGACGGATCCCTTTTTCCTTTAACCCCCATAAGCGGTAGCGTCACTTGCTGAGAATTTTGGCACATCCGGCTACGATATCCGCGTGGCTAATTTGCCCCGATACCATCTCGCTTCGATTTCCGACATTCTCCGCTTCCTCATTGACCGGCATATTTATTTAATGAGGCTCCGAGCTGCAATCGGAACAGAGAACTTTATAAATTTTTCCAAATAAGACGGTTTATATAATTGAGTAGTAAAAACAAAATTAGAAGAATCTGAAAATTTATGGAAAAATTGTTAATTTATTTTACTCCCTTTTTTCTCACGTTAGAAAAGATATTTTTATATTTTTACATTTTAATATTTTTCAATCTTTTCTGGAAAAAAATTATTTTTTTTATATGTATATTATAGTGATTTATATGTCCTTAAAATTGTTTCCCGGAGATTTGTAAGATTTTAATATATTAGATTACGTCGCGTCAAGCATTAAATATGTCAAACAGATATTTTATACTAGTCGGAGTTTGGCTATTCTTACACGCGCATGATTTTACCATACATATTAAATTGCATAAATTATGTTCCAGAATGAATATCTGTATCTGAAATTATCGCACGCGATTGACCTTATCGATCTACCTTTAGTGAATATGTTACAGTCATTTTTAAGATCACAAAATATAACTTGACGTATCTTATCTTATTAAATATTACTCGTTATATTTCATGATTCAGTTATATAATTTAATTTAATTTATAATTTCCTTACAATTATATAACTATGTTCCGTTAAGTGTGTAACGTAAAAATATTCCGTTTATCATTACTTTTTCGCGTTTTTACGTTTTACACTCCACAAACTATATAGTGAACCGGCCCAAGGCAATGCAAGGCAGTCTCGTAGTTCCCGTTGCCTCATCCTCTCTGCCGGGTCATAAAAGTCTTGATGAAGACGTCAATGAATATTTATCCTTTCGTTCCGTCGAGGCTCCATCTTGCCTCAACCCCGCCGGTGGTCTGGCGCGATGTTCCTTTCTTTTAAGACGAGACATTAAGCGAGGTCGATTGGCGAAGTTTCATCAGTATTTAATCCGACGTCCTGATGCCGCGTGACTCCAAGTTAATCACATGTCTTGAGAAACAGGAACGACGAGATATATTAAAATTATTTTATAATGAATAATATTGGTAAATATATTATTTATTGTAAAATGACACGAATTTTGTATTATTCGAAGACTCACTGGGCTAAATATTTTATCATTAGAAAAAGTTACATTGATGTTGTAATGCATTGAAATTTTCTAAAAATACTCTAAATCCTAATCTAATTAAGCGAATAAAATTAATATATGTATATTATGCATATATCTAATTATATTATAATTAAACTAGCAATTAAAAAGGAAGGAATATATTTATCTGCGATGTTTTGCTTCTGAAAATAAAAATTGTGAATATTAAACAATACACGACGAAGTTAAAGTAATCTCTATTAAACTTTGAGTTTGGATACATGAATTAGAGATATACAATAATGTACAAGAAGGGAAAGAGAAGAGGAGTGGAGCGGATGTTCCGAAGAATGCGGCGAGAATGACCAGCACGAGACACTCGACGACGTCGAGAAGGAGAAAAAGACGGAAGCGCCGAAAGGCAGCGGCCCAGACAAACGCGGAAAGGCAATGTCAGCATTGCGCAGATCCTCTCGCCGCGACCGCCTACTGCATCCCCCCGTTTTAATATGTTGACGCTCCGTTGGATTGCGGGGGGAGGGGGGAAGCGAGGGAGAAGACGGGGGACAGAGTGGCGAAAAAAAAAAGTTGGGAGGAAGAGAAGTGAAAAGGCAAAAAGAAAAATATCCCTCGGACAGGATCGCCGGTAAGGGGCGGTCGCGAGGTGTGGAGGCTGCAGTCAGGGGGTGGTGGCGGGCGCCCGCAGGGTTGGGCATCCCGGGGACGGCACAAACAGCAGCACCAGGCGAAAAGAAAGTTTGCCGTGTAACAACAAAAGACGTTTGTTATTGGCGCAGCATTTGAATTGTCTCTGTGTCGGCGGGCCTCCTTATTGGCCGAGCGTCGGCGACGCGACTCCTGCGCTGGTGGGGGGTTGCAAAGGGTGGTAGCCACCCCCACGGCTTGCCACCCACCCCCCACCGGCCCCACTTCTTGCCCCCTCCATCGGCGCCCCTACTTTGTCCTCGAGAGAGAGAACGGCTATACACGCGGCTAAGTGTACCGGCTATCTGGACTACGAAGCTACCCCCATACCGTTTCCTACCCGTCTCGATCGTCCTCCCCGGATAGCGGCTGGGCCCTGGGATGACCCTTTCCGAGTACCTACCTTACGTACGCGGACCAACCTCGTATCTGCTCGTAACGACGGGGGAGAAATGCCTCACAGAATGCAGGCGTGACTCTTATTTAATTTTGCTGCTTGAGCTACCAGCATCCGGCGAGTAGCGTTTGGAATTATGCTCGGGAATGCAAGAACGGTTTGGGGAGAAAGCTTTAATATCGCTGATAATTAACGAATGGCTGTAGTATGGCTGTGTCTTTTATAGGAATTTTAATTGGCATAATTTAGCTAAAAGTATAATATTAATTGGATAAGTATAATATATATAATTTTACATAATGAGAAAATAAAAAGAGAGAGACAACGCAAGAGAAAAAGGGAGAGTTGTATATATAGCTATTTCACATTAACGACGCACTTTATCGTCGAAAAATAGAGTTAAAGAATTACGTTTTATTCGGCTAATCAATTATTATTATTACAACCACGTTACGGGAGACCTTTAATTCAAACATTAGTGATTACATTAGCAAGAAATGTACGCAAATAACAGATTACAAAATGTAGTGGCGCATGCTATAGCCTAGACAATGGGAACTCAACAGGGCGCAGACATCCTTCTCATATCGATTCTTCGCTTCTTTCATATCCGACTTCGATCACCGGCGCGGCATTATCTAGCTGCGCGATTCATGCGCACAATCTTACCCCCGACACAGTTTTATATTCGTACCTATCGCTACGCGTTACGACGTATATCAATGGATCGGTTCCGGAATGTTTTAGTAGACCTGTGCTGATACCTACCTAGATTATTGTTAGCAACATCTGCTCCTAACGATTATTCTTGGAATTATACTGCAAATTTATGACGCTGGTCGAAGCCCCGTTTTACGAGACGTTTTCGTATCGAAAACTTCGATCTCTCCGTGTAACTTATGACCCCTCGGCTTAACTTATGACAATCGCTCAGCTATAGGTGCTATTAATTAACATAGCGTAACATTTTGCAATGTTCTTCAACCTATTTTTCAATTGACCGTTTCTTTGATACAATCAATTTGATTTTGCGTGCAACACACATTCAATACACAAATTACAATATAACTTAATCAACATACACAGCAATGTATCAAACATAAATATTATAATAATCAAATTTAATAATATAACTGTAAACGTAAAATAATAAGTATCTGGGAAAATTAAATTCTGATTTTGTATAAATATTAAGTTAATCTGATAAATAATCTTAATTATTTCTTGGTCTCAATTGACGTCATACTTGTAATATTCAAATCAACATTACGCGCAAATGTTAAATAGAAAAAAATGTATTGTGTCACAATTATTTGCTGTGCGTTTATTTTACCATACTTGTATGCAACGATTAAATAATACGTTTATGTTTGATGATTCACCTTTTGAACTCTTGACCGAGCGAACGGAATTTGACTGGATCAAATGGCATAATCTGTTCGTGGTATCTGTATTAAGAGCCAATGAATGACATAAATCAGTATTTGTTGCCTATGGACAATGAGTAATCATTGACAGATAATATCAGACGTGTCCACTTGATATAATCGAATTAAATTCGAATTTGGTTACGTTATCATGGAGCACTACTACTATGATTAATCGATGAAAATTGTAATTTTAGATACCACATTTGATCTCACTGTTAAGGGTTTATATTCGCTAGTTAGACATGCTGCGATATTAATTATATGCGTCACGCAGGTCAATAGTAGAAATCAATTTCGCGGTAAATGCAAGACGTTTGACAAAAATTTGCATAAAAGTAAATTGCAGTTGATTGATGTAAAAGCATCAGTAAATGCCCTCTCGTTTAAGTCAATGAGATACAATTTGCAATATGTGAAAAACACAAATTAAAAGAGAGCGATACGTGATCAAGTTATATAAGAAAATGAAAATTTAAATGCAATGAATTACATTTAATGCGTCTCCTATATCGTGCATTTTTTTTCAATTATTGATTCTTTGATCAATATGTTCAATTTTTATTTAACAAAAAAGGGGCAATAATAAGTAATCTTGAATTATAACAAGGTTATGAAAAGTGAAAACTTTTTCTTATTTTAGAAATGCATATAGATTAAATTTTTTTTTATTTAATTTCTTGCTGGATTTGACGGAACTTTATACATATAGATTAAACTGAAAGATTTTTTGTTTACTAAAGATTAACAACTTATTTATTAACAAATATTAGATATTTATATTAAATATTAATAAAAATAACATCATATTTCTTTATTGTGTAAAAATTAATTCCATGTATGCTGGAGGTTATTGAGTTAAGATGAATGGGTAGAATTGAAGGAAACGTGCTGTAGCGTTTGCAGATATATGCCGAAAAAGTTGCTGCTGATTATACCATCATTTTATAAGTTCCTCTCTCATATTCATTATATTGACAAATAATCTTCAACTTTCTAAGAGAAAAGTTCTTTTGAAAAAATTACAGATAAACTTTAAAGCAATTAAATTTTAAAGCAATTGAAATGTTACATCAATAACAAGCGAGCAACAAGCTTGTATACAAATTCATTTTCAAGGTCTAAATACATTTCACCTGATGACTAGAGAGAATAGCTAATATCGTTCTAAGAAAAGTATGTTGTTATATTTTGGAATGCAAAGTCCAAGATAATTGTTGGTGGGATAGTGCCATGAGTAGGCAGTCGAACGACGGAGTATACGCGTGCACGATCGTCCGTGCCATCCTCTCCGTCGGCAGTCGCCCACCTGCATCGCTGGGAGAATGCGTCTAGAGCCACCCCAGGCTGCTGGCCCTCGCATCCCTCTCGAGAGAGGCGTGCGCCGCCTCCGACCCCCACTACGATGTCCGCCCCTATATCGTCTCCCTCTCGCGCCCTTTCCTCCCGTTACTACCGCCGTCGCATAAAAGCGCTGGATGCGGGGTGAAATGCCCCTAAGCTTGCACCACGCGCGAGGTGGCGAGAGAGAAAGACAGATCGGGAAGCGTGGAAAAAGAGGAGGTGGGAGAGGGAGAGAGAGAGAGAGAGAGACAGAGCAGCGACAAAACGATGAGAAAGCAGCATCGAGACAACTAACGGCGCGGCGCACGAAGCAACCGCGCGATCGCTGGAGAACGCCGGGGAGCGAGAAAGAGAAAGAAGAGCTTACAACTTGCCTCTCGGGTACCTCGGGAGGGGAGAAAGTTCCCCCGCGCGTCCCCTGCGGCCTCCCCTACTTTCCTTACCTCCCTACCTTCTCTCGCCCCGACGCCGGCACCCCCTCTCCCGGTTTCTCTCGCTTACGCTCTTTCTCTCGCTCCCCGTGTGTATGGTTAAATATTGCATTATTGTTTTAACGGCAGGGAGGAAAACAGCGCAGCCGGTCGTGCCCGCCCGCAGAGTTGCGCGCATCCGTGCCGCGTGTACACTCCTGTCGCGTCCTCGGCCGACCGCTTGCCTCGTCGCGAGCTATCGCGGCATCGCGTCGCGTCGCGTCGCCTCGCCTCGCCTCGCGTGCAAGCAAGTCATCTTCCTTCCGTTAGCCTTGTCGTCGTCGTCATCGCATCGCGTAGTCGTTCACCCCCTTCGTCCCACGGCTACTGCCGAGAGGTAGCGTTTCTTCGTTCCTCGACACAACAACGTCCAATGATCCGGTCAGCATTCCACGGCACGTTCCGCGTGTCTTTCTCCTCCTCTCCCCGCCTCGCATCCCCGCCACCGCTCGTATCGCGGCGACCACCCCTATACCGCCGAGAATGACTACGGAGCCACGTCGCGACCCAGTTGTGTTTCGCGTGCTTTCGCGTGTCTGCTGTTTAGCGGACGAGCCTCCGCTCGGAACGGGTTGCAGCAGCAGCAACGGCAGTGGTAGCAGGAGCAGGAGCAGCAGCAGCAGCAGCAGCAGCAGCAGCCGCCGCTAGAGATTCGTGCGCGCACCCTCCACCCCCGCAACCGTACAATCCACCCAACCCGCGGCCACAACCACCGCCTTATCCCGCGCTTTCTCCGCCAGCCAACCGACGTAGCTGCGCAAGGCTATTCTCGGGGGTGCCACCCCCCGGCTCCTTCCCCTCCCGCTCCCCCACCTCTCTCCTTTTGTACACCAATCCCTTCCCTCTCTCTTTTTCCTGTGTGTATGCACCTTCTCTCTCTATCTCTTTCTGTCTTTCTCTCTCTTTCTCTCCCTTTTTCTCTCTGTCACCGTACACCCCGCGTTTACCACCCCTACACCCCTATACCCGGCATCTCAACAACAAGTACTCGCTACCCGGTAGCATCCGACACAACACAGCAAGTCGCCCTACCACCGCCTTCGAGGCCACCCTCGGAGGCCTGCCTGGGGTGCCTCGCAGCGTCGTGGCAAACACGGTATCGCCTACTGAGCGTGGATGTCTCGAGACAACCGGCAGATATACCGCGGAACACTGCCAGCGCCTTCTGACACCTTTGGGGTATGTTTCTCCCTCTCTCTCTCTTTCTCTCTCTCTCTCTCTTTTCCCTCCTTGTGAGCATACACGAACACATTGAGCCACACGTGTGTCCGTGTGTTCGGACTGTCTCTCTCGCTCTCTCTTTCCCTCGCACACTCGCGCTTGCTCTCTCGGTCTCGCCTCCAGTATGTCTATCTCTTTCCTTCGCTCAAGTTCGTTTTGAGGTGACCTGTCGATCTGGTTCTCTCTGTCTAACGGTTCACCAAGATCGCGCAACGATCGTTCTCCTCGAGCGTGTTATGAACACGCGAGGAAGGGAAAGAGAGGGATAGAGAAAGAGAACTCAACGAACTTTTCTCACTGAGTGAATGGGGTGAATTCGAGCGATACTTTTTATGTATCAATATCGCGCGTGAATCCCAAGATCCATGGAAATGATATGGCGTGAAAGTACGAGATCGGTGCTCGAGCTATCAGTGCGTGATCAGTGCGTACGTTTGTGGATGTGCGGATATATCTGCCTTGGCGATCTCGTCGCTGATACAGCAGGATGCAATAATTGCAGTCAAGTGCAGCACAAGTGTAACAGTGATTCCAGGAGTTCTTAAAGATGCGAGAGCTGACAGTGTAACGATGTGCATTTATCGAAAAAAATACATTTTTCATTTTAAATTATAACGTCAATAATATTATTATGCGCAAGCAACTAATAATATATATATATTTGAATATAAACATATAAAGATGTTTGCAAAATGACGTAATCGTATGACAGAAAATTATGTTTCGTAATTCTATCGTTATGTTGTGAAACTGTTGACGCTGACGTAATACTTGCATAGCTACGGAATCTGACTAATCAATTTTGAACACATTTGAATAAAAATTGCATAAAATGCATATCGTGTTGAAGTGAAATATTTATCATCGATACATTGGGATTTATTCGTTCGAGGCAATTGTATACAAAGTTTAAATTTACTGTGTTACGTGATAAATTACAAATTAAGATATCGCGATTAAACGTCGTAATAAATAAATTAAAGTGAAGCAAAATATTCCAATAACATCAGTCCAACGCGCAATCAAATCGACTTAAAGTCGCGAGTGCTATCAGGACGTCGTGTCAGTTTGTAGCAACAGCGACCGAGGCAATCAAACAGGTGTGTAAGCGTAAACTCGCCGAAATGAAGCGATCGATCGGATGGCTACTTACAGCTTCGAAATTCTTGACAAGCGTTTAAAACAAGCGGCTTAATTTTCACGATGTAAAGTAAGCAACCGATAATGCATCCCGCGCACTCCGCCAACTTTAAACACGACGTGACTTAATGAGCAATATTTGTAATCGCAACCACCCCGTGTTACGCCGTTTTGTAACGTCTCAAAATGTTACTATTTTTGAAACACGAAAAATAAACGCCAAATAAAATAAGAATATCTTAAATGTTGTACGATAATGTGCAATATCTTAAATGTTATATGATAATGTGCAATGGGAGAAGAATTTTACTATTTCGTTTTAACTTCTTTTTTCTTAAATTTGGGAAAATATTACGCTAATATTTTAATGTCTTTACTAATATTTATTTTTGAAAATGAATTTGTCTTTTATTTTACATAACTACTTTAACGACACTATCTAGACGGGTGCATTCTTATTCTTATTTCGTAGAATTAAACTCGGTTGTATCAATGTTATTTCGGTTTTAAGTGAGATGTGTGTCTTTATTTATTTAGAAAGAAAGNTGAGAGTAGACACATGTTTGAATCTCGCTTAAAGCCAAAATAACGTTGGTGCAACTGGGCCTTGGACAATCAAATATTATTTTTTAATACTTATCGCAAGACACGAGTTTGAACTGATGCCGAATTTGGCATTAAATATGTCAAATTACATCTTTCCCTGTACAAGCCGTGGTTCGTTATTATTTCATAAAAAGCGCCGTCAATTATGTCAGCAACCCGATGCCATTATTTCCAGCGCGAAAAATTAATTTCCTCTAAGTGCATCCATTTAATCGACGAAAGTATTGTTCCGCTTTATCTTGTTTCACGTTCGCGAAGCCGCGTGTACATGCTGACAAAGGGGGAACGCAGTGTTTACGCTTTATCGTCGGCCAAGCTGTTTTCTTTATCGATCGCGATTGTTATCAGGTCATCTTGCAAGCCATCGCTCGCAATTGCATCTACTGAAACGTCGAATGCGCCTATTCTATATAAAAGTTTCTCAAGTCGGTAAGAAACGCGTACAAAGAGGTTTCTAAATGATGTACATTTTCTGTACTTTGAACAATATTGAACAAAGTTACAAAAATGTCAAAGTAAATCAAATGTGATATTTTTTTTCGCGATTGTATGATCAGTTTATTTTCCGTACGGCTTTTAATATTAACTATTGCTAATTTTTTTAAAAATGTTAAGAATGATCATTGAGATGACTGTAATACTAGATTTATGAGAATGAATGAAATTATCACTAGAATGAAATAAAATTACAATAAATCGGAGGCATTTATGAATAATAGCAAAATTTAAAGAAAAAATATGATGAGGTATTAAAAGAATATTTAAATGAGGAATTGCTATTATAAATGAAATATCCGAATCATTCAGATTTTTAAAGATGATGATCGAGTAGAGCGAGGGAAACGTAATATCAGTGTCAGAAGCGCGAAAGATCGTCGAATAATAATAAATCAGAGAAGTTATCAACATCTGTCTCTCTTCGTCATCATTCTTCTTTGTAGCAAGTAAGCGCACGATGACTGATATATGTTCCGTTCTCATACAACTTGGCACAAATCTACTAGGTCTAGACCCATGAATAAAAAATGAGAGGTGTGGAGTGAAGAGCGTGCTATTCTCTTTTGACGTGTTGTGAACAGCTGCTGAAATCGTCGGATCAATTTTTGCATTCATACGCCAACATTAGGATTACAGGCGGTCGCTGTGTAACGGCAGTTGCATTTCGTAGAAAATACGTATGTGAAATTCCAGCTAGCAATAAACTGGGATACGTTATAAAATATAAATCTAGAATTTGATCTTTCGCATTCTGTGTCAGTCGCGCGCGTGTTTTAGTTAACGCGCGGCATTAGTAGCTAAAAATAAAATGTATTTCATGAAATATTCTTTTACCGTTTCATTTTATTACGATCGATAATAACAATTATTATTAGCATTATTTATGTCGTCATTATTATGATCGGTAAAAATAAAATTCTTAGAAATGAATAAATAAAGATACGTGTTTTTATGCTTTGTTTTTTGCAACTAGATGAATAATAAAATTTCTTATAATTTGCAAATGCTTATACTTTATATTTTGCCTTTGAATTATATTTTGTCAAAGGTTTCATCTATTATATTTAAAATGGTAATCGTAAAAATTTAAACAAAAGAATTGGATAAATTCTTTGCGAATTAACATCCATTATGTTTCTTGTTTGTTCTCTGTTTATGGATTATTTCTAAATTCAATTGTTTAGATTAAATGCATATTAATAAGACGTATGAATACAATTAAATGTCAGTCGCTCAATATGTGTTTTAATAATTTCATATTATTACAAAAATTGCCATTACTTTCCGAACTGTCTGCATCAGAAAGATTTCATTTTTCCCTCGTCGCTGACACGAGCAACGTGAGGAAACGTGTTGTCATGTCGGGCGCGTGGCACGCACTGGGAATACCGGGATAGTCGCACGCATCGTTGTGTCGGGTAGTGTAGTGTATCGTCGGGCGCCGACGCTTCATCCCCTTTCACTCCACCCCACGCTTTCACCCGCACAGCCCGTCCTATCCCTCCCCGAAACCGCGAAACCTCGAAACTCCACGCTCGAAAAGCCGTAAGCTGCTACCTGCTCGACAGTCGCGTGGCTACCGCGCCACCGTGCGCACGAAAGCACTGCGAGACACCAGCCGATGGGCAAACTGCTGGGGAGACACAAGCGTTTCCTTTCTTACGAAAAAAAAACTCGCGGTTCGCCATTAGCACCGCGCGAAACGCATCGCTCCGCGGCCGCGAACCGCGAACCGCCGATCGCGTACCAACGTTTCTTACAGCCCGCGTCATGCCGGAATGTAATTGATTTTGAAAGATTATATCGTATTTCCGTTAGCTGCTCCTAACTTCTTCGATCTCGTATACATATACGTATCCTATACTGAATTTTAGAGTATACAATCTTTTTCTATAAATGTATTTCTAATGAATTGTAAGTTATTGGTTATATTTTATATACCAAGGAAATTATCGTATGTAGAGCGAATATAAAATAGAAGAAAATATTCAAGAATTTTTTAGACTGAAAAATATCGCTTTTCTAATGCTCAGTTATTTTACTGTTTTTATCAATATATTATTTTACGGTTAATTTATATAATTATTTATATTTTGCAAGCTCGATAATTAAAACTAATCTATTTAACACCATAAAGCTGTACTATAAAGTTAAAGATATTCTTCCGTGATAAATTTGGTACATTTCCGTTGTCAACTATTTTATAAGAATAATGTCTTCAGCCAGCGAGAGAGAGCAAAGAATCCTCGAGAAAATAAAAATGGCGAAGAAACAATTCCATCTCAATTTTCATTAGTTACATATTCACTTTGCATATATTATAAAGCATCGTGGACAGCAATCGCGCATTTATTCGACATTGATATGACAGATGAATATTAAAACATAAAGTATCGCCTCTAAATTTTCATCGACGTGGAAACTGCCGTTTCTGAATAATGTACGGTCCTATTAAAATCTAATTGCATTACAGTTCGCTGTACGGTGCGTCATTTTGGTACAAACCGGGATTATCAAACCGGCTAAAATTCTATATGACACACGTGTCTCAATTACTTCGTTATTAATTTAAGCATTAATGCTTCGATTTTAATTTATATTTAGAGAATGCTATCGCGCTTGCGCGTTTCGAATGAAGACATTCCGCGCAAAAACTAATATTAGCGTAATGGGGTATAAATTTTTATATTTGCTACTACTACATACGGTACGCATGAAAATTCTACGAACTCTGCATTTTTTTTTAAAGGCCCTTTCCCCCCACCCCCCGCCCCAGTGCCTGGTCGTTCCGCAAATTTTTTTATAAAATTGAAAAAAGAGAAGGGCGGGCATAATATAGAAGTATTATAAATCTCATACAAACCGTTATCTTCCGCGGGCAGCGGAAAATATGCGGCCACTAGCGTAAACCGTATACCTTTCAGAATTGTTCGTGAAATATTACTACATCGAGCCGAGCATGTGGAATTTACACAAGCAAATTACACTTCGGGTATATGAAAGCGGTAATTATAAATCGGCCACTGAAAGCAGGAAATTTATGGGAAGGGTTACGACGGCTGAGGGCTGAGAAAACGCCGAATGGCGAAACGGCTGCGCGATTACAAAGTGGTCAGGAATATCATAATTATAAATTAACAAGTTATATAGCCCACAGTTAAAAGACATCGCATGGCGCAATAGGAAAGAACATAATTAAAAATGTACCCAGCTCACATTATGGGAGCGCGCGAAGCTGGAGTGCATCGCGAATTATTATCTTCAGTGGGGAAAGCTATCAGCGAGTAACACTTTATCAGTGGTTCAATAGGGATTTCAATTCAACCTTCAATCCCGTTTTTAATGTATTGCGTAAACTTTTTGTTTATATTTTCCGACAATATATAATTACGCGCTTGCACTCTCTATGACTTTGTTTACGCTTCAAGTTATCACGCCAGATATTATTTTCTGTATTTTCTCGCGCTGTCCGCTCGCAGCATTCACGCTCGCGCCGTGCGAGCGGCGACGGGCATCGGGGAAAAAAGTATCGAGGCGCGCGATCGCATCGATTCTCGAGACTATATATCGTCGCCTAAATCCACGAAGGATTTCGTCTGACGACCGGCTGCTACTGTCATTTCTCCCGCTCTATGCGTCTCGCGCAGGCTATTTGTTTCGGCGCATCGTGTATTGACTCTGCTGAGTAGCGACGGTAGGCGTCGCGGGCGATAATATATCGACAGCCCCGGGTGATATATGCTCCGCCGGAGTGAGCGGCTGCTGGGCCGCTGCACAGAAGAAAGACTTGTCTCATAAAGTATAGGGCGATTTGTCACGGCAGTTTGTGATGCGACCGGGAGAGAATAATCCTCTGGATATCATCTAGCGCGCGACCACCCCACCTCGGGGCCACGGGTGATTCTCTCCCCTGCGAGCTTCTCGTCCCCCTCTTTCGTTCTCAGAGCGGATTACGTCCGACCCGCGTTCTTCGTTAGGGGCGCGCGCGCTCGCCCACGCTCCCGCATCGCGATTAATCGTACCTGATGCCATTTTCCAAATCGCCACGATGCACTTCGCTTGATACGATCGTTCCTGATAAATATCGTTCCGATTGTCTTACAATTCGCAACGTACAAGATTTTTTAAACAATCTACAATAAATAACTAAGTGCAAATTAAATGCAAATCAGAGATAGGAAGAACCATAAGGAGTGACAATTTTTCCAACACAAGAAACCTAAGCAATTATTTATTATTAAATATATTATAAATATGGTGACCATATTTCTTTGGGAAAAATTAAAGACACCGCCACCTATCTTCTTCCACAAATAAGTGCAATGTAAATTTATTATTATCATTAATATTTTTTCTCTGAATATATATTTATATGAAAAAAAATCAATTTTTGTAAATTAAAACCATTATATATAAAAAAAGAGACACATCTTTATTTAAACATTACACAAAATATATAAAGATGAAGACTGAAATATAGGACATTTTGTAGGATTTTTCAGAAATAAAGGACAAAAGTGAGTTTTCAAGAAAAAAATAAATTTAAAGGACACAAATCTAAAATAAAGGACTGTCCTCTGTAATATAGGACAGATGGTTACCGTAATTATAAATAAAGAAAATAATAATTTTATCACATGTTAACAAGAAGATGCGCGCGTGTCCTTTCGGCAACGAATGACTCATTTGTGCATTACGAGGAATTGCAAATGACGGTAAATAAACTCACGAAGAGGATCTTCGTGTATAAGGGTCGCGTAAAATAAGATAATCTTTGATCTGCATACATGATGGAGACGCGTAGCGGGAACACTCGTAGATGAGAAAAGTTATTTCTGCGTGGCTTTTTGCGCCGGCAGACGGATGATACATCTCGAAGTTCGAGTATCGGGTAGCCTCCATTTGAAGGCTTGTGAAATCCTCGGGCCGACGACTGGCTACAATCGCCGCGGGAGCACTCCGAGCATCGCGTGACGTTCTCTTCCCGTTAAAACCGACTCGAGCGAGCGTGCACGCACACACAGCCCAACGTTTTGAACGTTTCAAGTCCTAACCGCGCTTTTCCCTTTGTCGGAGCCGCCGTGAGTATGTGTCGGCGCCTAGAATCGCGGTGTGGGGCGCGGGGTGGAAGAGCAGCAGGAAAAGTCTTTAAAAGGGCTCTAGGAGCGTAGGTAGGACTGACTGGGAGATAGGTGAATGAGTACGTGAGTACATATTTGTTTAGTTAGAAGCACTCGCTCCCTCCATCTCCCGTTGATCCTCTGTCTCTCTCTCTCTCTCTCTCTCTCTCTCTCTCTCTCTCTCTCTCTCTCTCCCGCATTCTCTGTCTCTTACTCGCTTTCTGTCACTCGTTACATCTCCCTTCCTCCCGCTCGCATCTCGCACGACTATCCTCATTTTCCTTCTTCTTTTTGCCTGTTCCCCCGCTGTAGTTTCATGTTTTCCGCGATTCCCGCCGCTGAATTGGATGAATAGATAAATGAAGAAGCGATTGTAAGCAAGAAGGGAATTATTTTCTCCCGCGCGTCTCTTCCCTCTTCGCGGTGCCCCGTGAGTTGGGGAATTTAATTGATCCGTCGCGATAATGCGTTTAACGTGCGAGATTAACACAAAGAAGCGAGACTTCGTTCAATGGTGGAAAGTAATTTGGAAAGACAAATTCATGGAGAGTTAGAGGAAAAAAATCGATATTGATATAACTCGAAACTTTATGTGAAATATCATTTAAACGTTGAGTTGTACTTCATAAAGCTATACGCTACGAATTTTTAACATTATGTTCAAATCTATTTCATTATTTGCACAGCTTCGAATTCTGCTACTTATATAGAAATGTATTCATATAACGAAACAAATTTCCATTTGTGATTAATTAATCTTAATTACGTTAGTAAGAAAATGCATTTCATTTTTCATATCGAAGAATTTACGGCAAAAATAGTTATAAAAGTAAAATATAAAGATAACATTTTACATACCATAATGGTGAAAACAATGTAAAACTAATTTACAAAACGAGTCGAAAAATTTATCGATTTCTCACACGCAAAAAATATTACCGCCAAAATGTATGCCATTTAGAAAACGTACCGTTTCCTTTTTCCCAATGCTAAACACAGTTTTATACCAACACTCGCACGCGTGCTGCAAACGTCAAAGAGTACAAGAGAAGTAGCTCACGATATTTTGCGGACTCCTGATGGATTCGAATGACCGGGGAATTTTCGAGCAGAACGTCGCACACGTGTGCGGGCGAGACGGGGCTATAGGAGGGTGGCATATAAACGACAAACGAAGGTCCACACGGACCCATATGTGTGTGCCTTGATCGTAGAGTTTGGGGGAGGATCAGGAGGTAGGAGAGATGTAGGAGGGTGCGTCGTATATCGATACTCGCACGGTCGAGTGTTTGCAGCGATATTTGGTCCATTTCCATTTGGCGCACGTGGCGCGTTTACGGTTCACACCTCTTACCGTCTCACCCTCGCCGGCCACCCCCAACGCTCCCCCCGCTCGCCTGTGCTACCCCCGCGTAATGGACACGCAAGGTGTCGGCGACTATGCAAACGAAGCCTCTCGACCTTATGGGTGGAGGTTTATAAGTGGGCCGAAGGGAAACGTAATTGTCCAATAAACGTTTTTCTTGCAAATTTTCGGCCGTGCTTTTGCCGTTAATTCCGATGCCATTCTGATATTTCGTACAGTTGCGAAATATTTTATGAAAGTGAAAAATGTCGATAAAAGCAATTTGGAGATATATGTATCTACAAAAACGCGAAAACATTTGTGTAAGTGATAAGTGAACTTTTGAAAATTTAAATTTGAATTGTAAGAAGAAATTGTTTCCAATTTTTTTTTATTTAGTTATATTTTGAATATAATTAAGTAATATTTAAAATAAATATTTAAAATTATTTATTCAAGAATTTCTTTTAATTTAGTAAATAGTTTCTTAAATATTTCTATTCTTGACGAATATTCTTTGATCATTGATATCATTAAATTGCTTAAGATATTAAAAACTAATTAGGCTTATGAAATTTTTTTCTACATTTTTTTCGTCTGTCATTATATCATCTCTGTATCGTGAACGGAAGAAGAAATGACGAAGGAAATACGAAGATAGTGGGCCGAATATTGTATTGATTCGTCTGCTGTAAACGTAGATGTGTATGTTGGGTGTCCAGTATGAAAAAAATTTAATATATCCAAATATATCACAAGCAGCAGCAGGCGACGATCGGCCATTCAGAACTCCATAATTTGATATGCAGCGAAATCGGGTGAGAAAGCAGCGATGGGGTGGAAATGCTTTTTAGGGTGAGCACCAAGGTGAGGAAGTATAGAAGGAGGGGACGAAGGGGCTGCAGTTACTGATGGGATGTCCCGAACAGATGTGGGCATTATTCATTACGACTGACCAACGGGCTTTCTTTATGCCTCTTCGTCGTCGAATAAAAGAAGGAGCTATTTTTTTTAATTCGTTGCATCTATCGATACATCGCGGTATAATTGAATATTAGATTATATTATGAAAAGTATATATACAATATATACAATGATAGTATATATTTATAAGAACAAATGAATTATCAATGATATGTGTGTATCTTTTATATTAAATTAAGTAATTTAGATATTCTTAAAATCTATGTATTATATTGTAACCTCCCTTTAAATTATATAATTTAATCAATCTAAATTATAAAATTATTTAATATAAAAAATTTATACGTATCATGTCTTATATTTATAATTTTTTCTATACAGGTTTCTTACCTCAGATATGTGTTTCGTATACCGTTTCAATATAGCAATGTCTACCAAAAGATGGTTATTCTTCATGCCTATACTTTGACATTATAGCTTAAACAAAACTTTCCTATACGATCCACGAGTCTGTAAAATATTGAATACGCCGCGCCGTCGAAAGGGGAGAGGTGCTTCTCGAGCATGTGAAGGAGGGGATGAAGGCGACGCGCGCGGGGTAGCTTTGCATGGTCGACGAACGGGCGAAAGGGTAGTGGGTGTCCAAGGGGGTGGATCCGGTCACTTGCCTGCCATTAAGGGAGCCGTGCACTGCCGCTGGCAAACCCAATTTGTTATCGACTTATTGGCCAAATTACTTACTATTACCGCAGATTTATTTCGCATATTAGTCCCCGGCTACGCCCACTCGTTACGTCTCCATTAATTACTGTCCACCGGTATGTCCACGCGGGCGACGCAAGGGAGCATACGGACTAAGCTGTTTGAAAGATTCCTCACAATTATGTTCTTCTCTACCACATTCTCAATAATTCTCACGCGAGCTAGTATTACCGAATGCTAAATATAGTATAATAAATTAGTATACTATATGTGTATAATACATATAACAATATATGTATATCAATATAATATTATAATAAATTAGTATACTAAATATAATATATATCAACTAATATCTTCAGTGTATCTTTTGTACTTGAATGTACTTTATTCTTTTATGCTCTTTAAAACTTTGTTAATCATATAAATATATTCTTACGAAATATATTGTAATATTTAAAAAAATTTTAACATATATAGCATAGATATTAATATTCGAGCCGATACGAAATCTTATTTTTATCCGTAAAATTGTATGCTTGTGCAATAGTAACGATATGTATGTTCTTTGCAAGACAAAATCGAAGACTTTGACCTACTCGAGGCCGACGAGATTTTCGATTGGCGAGATTTCCAAGCGACCCTTATGTTTGCAAATTCCTCGATAACTCGCGGAGTCGTTCACAACTGGGATTATGATTCCCACGGAAACTAAAGTACTTTGGAAGGAGCCGATGTAACGTCCTGGAAATTCCACCGAGAGGTGCTCTTTACACACGAGCTCGCCCTCTCACAGGCTGAACATACAATCAACACACGAGTTTACCTTGAGTATTTTTCAAAGGAAGACACCGCCGCTCTCTCAATATCGACAAACCGCACCGCCGGGGGAGGCGAGCGGTTATTCTGTAAACAATACACAAGGCGACATTAACGGCCCACCAAACAAACATCCGTCTACGCTTTCTTATCGTTCAAACGCGCGACGGGCCCATCCGCCTTCTTTAAAATGTAATTGCAGCTTATTCATCTAAAGGTTGATGAGAAATGTTTGCCTTTATATCAATGTATAATTAAGAATTTATGTAATTTACATTCGAGCAATTAGACAAAATGTAAGTTGAAAGAAATAAATTAGAACGATTAGGTATAAAAATAATCCTCTTTAAAGAAAAATCATAATTTGCGGTAATTAAAAATTTGAATTGTAAGATGTATGATGCAAGATAATGATTGTAATAACTGCAATTATTTTTCGTAGAAATTGCGATGCATATATTTGCATTTGTCTCGATGGATTATAGAGTTGTTTATAAATTAATTGCGCGACTTCTTAATCGCGACTTCGTTATCGAAAAGGTTGTTATAGAGAAGAGTCTGTTACGGTCGAAAGATATACTGAGTCGTCGGGAGGATGATAAAATTCGCCACGTGTTACCCGGCACTTGATATTCATGCACGTTCGTCCGTAGCACGTTGAACCTCAACTAACGGGTATCCGGCAATTTAATAAAGATAAAAAATAACATCGACTCCTGCTCGAATCCTCCTTCGAATCTTCTGTCGAAACGATTCACAGGGTCCGAGCCGCCGGTCCGCCGCGTGTTATATTGAAAAATATATATCTTCAGCCATGCTGACCCCATCGTAGGCTGCATATAAACTGCTCCTTTATAGAATCTATGAGCGACTTAGGAAAGATGTTAGAACTTTCGTATATTCGCTTTCCTCAATGTCGCAATTGCTTTGACTCTTGAAGATCTACTTGATCTAAAAGAAAGGTGCTTAATTTATCGTCGTTTTTTATTATCGCAACTCTGGCATCGTAATCTTAAAAAATGCATACCTCTGATTTAAATAAATAAAGTATTTTTAGGAAAATTTTCTTTATCGGAAATTTAACGCAAAGTAATAATTATCAAGTAAGAAATGGCTACCCAAGCGTATAATCTATGATGGTAAATTTGTGTCTGAAAAAAAAGTATGGAGTTAAGAATTTATATACCTCGCAATGTGCGCCGTCTATCGAGACAAAGCTTCGAGACAGTCGCTAAGTAGTTCGGGTCACGTGCGGGATCGATTCGATAACGGCCTAAATATTTTTACTTAAGCACCCTATTGGGACCAACGGTCGTTCGGATACCTCCATTCATGTCTTCATCATTTTCTGTCCCGTTAGAAACAAAGTCCACTCTAACTCACCTCTGCCTCGGTGATAAAGTATCCGGTCGTGAAGTCAAATATCGATTGTAAATGAGTGAGACGTGTATACGTACTTTAAGCAACTTCAGAAACTTCAGAAATTTCAAAAACTTTAGAAACTCGTGATTAAAAGCTTTCTCTCGATGTTCCTTGTAATATTCGTGCATAATACACGTTCGCGTGTTGAAATAATAAATTAAACGTTACAATTATGTTCTAGTTCTAAAAACAGTTTGACAAATATTTTCTATTGTTATATAATTGTTAGCCAAAAGCAAAATTATATTCTCTTTATATAAGTGAAATACTTAATAAAGGTCGAATGTTTTAAAATTCGTACCAATACTTTGCATAATGAAATTTTCTAATAGACATATTATTAAAATTTTGAATTAATCCATGCAAATAAAATCTTGTTTAAAGAAATAAGAATTCAATATTATTATAAAAAATCAAGATAACATAGTTGAAGCATAGTTCAGATCTTAAATAGATTACGTGTTCAAATGGAATTTTTTAAATCATGTTACTCCGTAGTTTTATTATTATTTATTTAATCTCTCGTTCTTTCTGCATTACGCAATTATTTATCTAGAGAAGACTACGATAACGCGTGTAAACACATAACACGCCTTGCTAAATAACTCGAAACATATGGTTGTAGTTTTACGCAATATGGACATTGTGATGGAAATCTTGAGCGGACGAATTCCGTTCGTTTGAGTTGAGATATCTTTATTGATTTCTGTAGGCAAATGCTTTTTTGAGTGAAAATTTGTTTATCGTGATAATTTGAATAATAATTAATATATGTGACAGTTTTATAACTTCTTTAAAATTTTATCTCGTTTCGTTAAGTTACGAAATGTCTTATTTTTTTTTAATAATGTAGAGATAAACTAGATTTAATATTAGAAATTAATTTAACATTTAATCGAGTATATTGATATGTAACATGAGCTTTCTTTGTTTCCAGGTGAGCTTATCCTCTCGAGAATTTTCATACCGTTTCAAAATTTCTACTTTTTCGGACACGTAGGTAAGCGAACGTAAATGAAAGTTTGAAGTGTTAAATTTCGGTACGCCATAATTATGATTAAATTTTTCGCGCAATTTGAGATAAATATTCGTCTGAAATCTATTATAATTTTTATTATGCTCTACTTTTCCTGCAATTTCACACGTAGATATGAAAGTGATGAACACCTTTCCGCATGATGAAATATTTTGACGGAAAAATGAAATTCGAGATTGCAATAAATTACTAACCGATCGAATCTCGTTGACGTTGCGATCGTTCGCCGTTATCCATATACGTTGTTTATCGTACACGCAGGAGCGCTCGAAAATTGTATTCAAGTTAAAGGGATGATGCCGCTCGAAACATTCAAGGGTGCTCGGGAAAACAGAATGTGAGAGGGTTGGCGGTGAGAATCCCGCTACAAGCGGAATAATGTTTATAACGCGCCGTTTCGACGGAATTCGAAATTTGTTTCTTTATCGACCATAATTTTCCGGAATCTACACACGAATAGATTCCGCGGACCGGAACAAGGGGGTGCGAGCAGTAGTTTGGGCTCTCCACTGTACTGCTTCCTTCACTTTCATCCGCGTGCTTGTATTGAAAAGCGCCTACGATTCGACGCGTCATCCCCGCGCTCTTTCCCATCATTTGTGTGGCTCCGCGACTCTAAAATTTTATCCCTTCCGTTTTCGGGGGGTGAAGTATTGCCCGAAGTACCTTGGTAAATGTTCGGAAAATGACTCTGCAATTTCACTTTTTTTTTCGTGTCATAGAGCGGATATATTATGTATGGAAAGGAGCATTAAAATTTTTCATAGGGCGGCATGTATTTTAAATTCCGATTTTCTACGAAGAAATCTTGATTTTCTATCAAGGCAAAGATATTTTTGTATTAATGTTAATACGTATAATGAATACGTATATAATGTTAATACGTATTTTTGCAACATATGGTCAATGCACACAGAAAAATATTCATTCTACAGAAGAGTAAAGCAATTACTTATTTTATTTTGTTTAAGTAATATTTTTCTTCAACAGAGAATATTTTCTTAATAATAGTTTTAAGATATACTCGTTACAAGTCCAGAACATACATGATTTAAGTAAATGTGATGCTTATAATGACTTTATGATAGATTTGTTGATGTATAAACTTATCAAATACTTAGAACGAGTAAATTTACTCGTAAGTAATATATATTTTTCTGTGTGTGGTAATAAGCGTTTAATTTTTTTAAAATAATGTTCAGTAGTAATGCTTCACTTTTTGAAAGCTCTCTCTAATATATCTGAAACGCATATTACAACTTTTTGATATTTTTTGCTTCGTGTATCTTTTTATTTTTGTATTAAAAAGGATAAATACTTTTGTGTTAATCGAATTTGAAATACGGATTTCGATCTTCGCGTTACTATAGCGCACAAACTTTTCGCCGGTGCATCACAAATAGTATATAAAGAAACATGGGACGAACAACGGGAATGATAAGACGTTAAAATGCATCACGTACCCCACCGCTTCTCGCCGCGATAGCGCGTAGCGAGGGAGTGTCGCGTGAAATAAGAGACATACACGCGAGCGCATTATGCGAAAAATATGGTAATAATATTGCCGAGGCCAAGCAAAACAGCCCCCTGCATATGAAATACGCGAGATCCTGCAGCCACTGTCTTTCTCTCCTTCTTATTCATCTCGTCCTCTCTGCCGCAGCCTCGGGCGCGCGGCCGCGTTTCGCGCGCGGCGCGTTTACTCCTTTTCTCTTTTTAAAGCATCTCATCTGCCGCGATCTCGAGAGCGCACCCCCAACGTCACCGACTGAATACAAATGCGTCTTTCGGGAGCGGCGGGCAACGCAATTCTCGACGAATTAGCGACGAAAAACAGGAGAGCGCGAGGCGAAGAGAGACCTCCAATGTCTCTTCCTCTTTCTCCATTAAAGAAACGTGATTTACGCGTGATTTCAAAAATCTCGAGAGCTTCCCTAGTCCTCGACTAATGCCTGTTTTTACCGATACAGACTAAACTCTAATCTCGGTTTAATTTACTATCTTTCTCCAATTCTAAGAATTGGAAAAAGATAGAAGATAAGTTAAACCGAGATTAAAATTAATCTACATTGGTAAAAATGAACACAAGTCAGATGCCGATATGCTAACAATAAGTCTTTAGAACACACCTAAGAGAATATCTGACATTCTACTAATCGCACGATCGATTCTCGGTTAATCAACGGAAGCACGGGAATATCAGGAATTGAAAGATATAGGATCTTCAATTATCTATTAATTGTGTCCAAAAGAGCTTGGAACGTATTTAGACAACTGAAAATAATCATTTTCATGGATTGCTGTAAGTCTATCTGCTTACTTGGTCACACACGTCCTCAAACTGACAAGAGTATGCAGGCTAAAATTGTTCTCTGAAAATATTTTACCTAGTGGTTTCCATTTCTAAAAGCAATGTGTCGTAGATTGAAATTTAATTTTATTTAATCTAGCGCCTCGCGAAAATCAAATAATTTCTGCATCTTGCTGAATCAAACTGGTTAAACAAAGAGTAATATAATTTCAAAATGTAACAATTTTGTTGTACCTTAATATAAAAGGGATGACTGTGTTTATTTGTAAACAATGTTTTCTATTAATTTTATTTATGTACAGCATCTTCTCACGCTCGCTCTTAAGTTTTTTTACATCCTCTACTTCATATCGACGTTAATATTCAAGACAGCGAACGCGCGAAATGAATATTAAACGCGGTAATCGTTTTAGCCTTCTATTGCATTCTCTTTTTCTCTCTTTCTATATTCAATTTCTGTTTTATCTAAAAGTTATACATAATATTTTAAAAAATTACTGGATTTTCATATTGCTTATGCAACATAATTTGATAAACAAAGAATAAAATTTCCAATCTATATATAAGATAAAAGAATTATAAGTACGTATAACACGATTTAAAATACTTTGACTGCGATTCAATTATAACACATTGATTTCGATATCATATTACGATAGAGATCGAGAAACATATATACTAGAAATATACTTATTTTGATAACTGAGTTTGTGTTTCATTTTCGTGTCATTTATCTATTAAAAATGAAGCAGATAAGCGAACAGAATGTGTTACATTGAAATGTTTAAATTAATTATCTCTAATTGGTGAAAGCTCGTTTAAAAAATAAGTAAATTGAATAAGAATTACTTCATATCCCGTATATTATTTTAAAATAAAATCTCCTCTAACGCGCATATATGTGCATGATCTATAAATCGATAACGTTTAATGTATATTTAATGTATAATTTTCCAAGGCATGTATACGACCGTCGGCGTGCTATAGACTGCATCTTTGTGGCAGCATATAATTCCAATCAGAATAATAAAAGAGGCGATATACTGTATCTACACATATATATTATATGTATATAGCTCTTCACGGAACTTTACGCGCTAAGGTTGAAAGTTATATTTGTAACTGTGAGAGACATTGTAACTCTCACGTAAATACTTAGATCTTTTTATCTCCACTATATCGCGATAATGTTGAGAAAGGGCAATTTTATTTAAGCTAGGTGTTGCAAGTACCCACCCTTTTTTCTTGTCGAGAAACATCTTAGCAGGTCCACTTTTCATTAGAAGAAAGCTACCCTTTCGTCCTATCTAAAGGCGCTTTATACTCCTCTCAATATTCTCACACCCCCTTTCGCTTCTAATTCCTGAGCCCGGAACAACCTGGCATTTTTCTCACCCTTTGCCCGTCCCTCGGCCGGCGACGTACCCCTGCGCGGCGCGTGAAAAATATTGGATAATTTTCCGAGTCAGAAAATCCGCTGTTGCCTGACTTAATTGTATCATCAAGAACTCCTCGAGTTCAGCAAGACGAGGCTTAAGTAATACCGTACAATTTTTAACCACAATCTCATCCGATATTCCAACCGCGTCGGGCTTGAAATTCAAAACGGTTTGATGTCACTCGAATACTCCAACCCTTTGCGAACCATATTCTTCTTAATCGCGCTTCCTTTTTGCGTCACTATCGTTTATCATTAAGATATACTCTTCTCAAAAACAGGAAAATATATTTTACGAGAAATTACGTGAGAAGAATTTTATTAATTGAATTTTGTTAACGTGATTACAAACTTTTTGATAGTCTTTCTACAATCTAATTAAAATCTAATTATAAATTTTTGTTTTATATAATAACAATTTCAGTTAAACTTATTGTTAGATTGACAGATAATTTTAATAATATCATTTATAAGATTTAATAAGTACAAGTAATTACACACATTATTATTCAATGTAAATTTTTCAAATTTAAATAAAAAAATATTTTATGCCGCAAATAAAATTATTAAATTTTCTTTTGAGATATAAAATAAAGGTCATATATAATTATCAGACGAAACACACACGCAATCTTAAGTATTGTCATAAAAGAGAATTTGAAAGATCACAGCGGGATTTCACAATAATGTGATCGTGAAAGTACGTCAAGGACATTGGCGGCCAGCTTCCCTTGTGTTTTTTACCCGGAAGCGGGGGCGCGTAGGAATGCAAAAGCGAAGTGCCGGAAAAGTGGGGCGACCAGGCGACGGCGGTCGGAGGTCCGTCGTCGGCCTGACGGACTCTCTCGTTTGTGCAAACAAACCAAAATGGACTGCGAATAAATATGCGTCTACGAGCAAAAGCGAACGCCCGTATGCTGGGTCATGATCCGTCCATGTACGCGGGGTTACGAGAGGGGTCGGGGGCTGCAGGGATGAGTGAATCGCGTAGCGCGAAGGGGCGGGATACGTCGGGGATTTAGAGACCTTTAATGGAGCTCGTCTGCCCCGCGACTACCAGAAAAGGAATTCGCCACTTTCCATTATTCACTCCGCGTCTTTTTTTATCGTGTCCGCGCCACCTTTTTGGGAAAATCGCGTGGGGGCTGCTCTTTCTCGACAGAGACAGCAGTCTCCTGTTTCCACATGTCCTTATGTTGGATGCTTCCTGCTTTCCTGATGTGATATGTAGAAAATACATGTTCTGTAATTAAATTGTATAAAAGAAATTTTATCTTTTTTACTGATTATAAGTTATAAAAGAGTGTAATTAACTCTTGATACGTCACTTTCTCTTGATGTTTTTATCCATATATGTATATATAAAGTATGTCTTCTTATATGCTAATATTTATTATAGCGCAAATATGATAAGATGTATAAAATTTACTATAATATTAACGTTACTACGTTAATATTTAATTAATTAATATGTTATCTAAATTTTTATTAAGCTTTTTTTAAATCTTTTATACTTTTTAATTAAAAACATTACTTAGATAAGTTACGTAAATTCAATGTCTCCTTTTCGTGACACATTACGTAAAAAAAATGTCTAAATTAATAATTTTCAAATAAAATTATAGAAATTTATTTATTTATCTCTCTACTTGAAGCTTTTTTGATCGGATGTTCGAAGAAACTAAAAGTTATCAAATTGATCTCTGTAATGCCGTTCTGTCTCCAATATTGAATATATCTCCGTGGCGTTCTTCTTTGGCGTTGATCTTATTTCAGGATATTTTGCGGTTGGATGATAATGCTGAGCGATAAAACGTGAGATATTTTGTTTCCTGCTGACTTTTGCCATTAGCGCGTAGCCGCCTCTGGCGGTGGGAATAAACTTCCGACTACATTCGCCGAAGAAAATGAAATAAAGGATACATCTGTTTGGTGGAGCATAATTTCCCGTTTCTTGGACCGCCCCTGCCTTCGAGCCACGTTGTTGCCAGTCCGCGTTGGCCACAAGTCGTTAATGAAAATCAAACAACGGAAAAATTACATCCACTTGGCGGGGTAACCATCGTCCCAGTCTTTTCCACCCCTGAGACTTTTCAGGGGCGGTTTTGCCTTCGTCAGCCTTTCCTTTCCTCCACTGCATCAGCGAGGGCTTCTAGCAACCTCTCCGGTCCACCATGTTCTTTCTGCGGCCTCTTCGCTCTTTCTCTTTTTCTCTCTCTCTCTCTCTATCTCCATGTACCTCCTCCTTCCTCCCTTATTCATTCTCCACCCCTCGTCCATCCTTCGTTAATCTACTGTATCTTTGCGAAAATGGAATTAATAGAAGTCGTGTTTGCCGCTGCTCGATATTACAATATCGCGTTCGATGTAACGGGGAAGTCTAACGGTGTTTGTACAACTACAACGGGAGTCTGAAAACTGTTGTTCCTTCGTGGCGGTGTTTGAGCTACCTTTTTCGGAAAATGGACGTAGAAGAGTATTTAAAACATGAAGCGCGTTATCGCAGGTCCTACGAATCCCCTTCGATATACAGTTGGATTTTATTATCACGATTTTGTTATTGTCACTTGTGGAATTTACGTAAACTTATTAGATTTGGTTTTACATCCGCGTTGGAAAGTCTTCAAGAAAAAGAGAGCTGGGAGAGCACCGAAAGTTTGACACCTTTAAACATTTCGAGTAATTACCTCTTAATCAAGTAAAAGCATACGCTGTGGCTGTGCTGGCGTACTTATTACGGCAATTGACTTAATTTAATCAAAAACGGGGCGGGCGCAATATGCCGTGCGAGATCCGAGCGCAGGTATCCCGTCGACCCTGTGTTTTTTGCTTCATTCCTTTGGCAAGGAAGCCACGAGATCCGCCAGCCGGAAAGTCAGGAGCGAAGAAAGGTCTCTTCATAATTCAAACGGCCACTAATTGATACTGAATTATTAATCGGAATGAAAGTAAAACACAACCTCCTCCGACGCGAAGAGATTACCTGGCCATTGCCTAAGGATTCATCTATTAAGGATTTCCTGTTTCCTAGAGAAGAAACTTTAAACATTGTTTCGATAGAACAACAGATTGTTTCGTATATATGTATACAACATTTGACTTCACTAATCGAATATTTTCTCTCATTCATTTTTGCGCATTATAAACCTTTCATTTTGTAATTATCTTATTTCTAATTTATCCACTGTTTTATAAAATATTTTTAAATCGCAGTTTCGACTGAAAGTGCAGCATTACTTTAGAACTAAGAATTAAACAGTTGAAGAGATAATTATAAAAATATTTAATAGTAAAGTATTGATGAACTTTTTATATTTTGCTGAAAAAAGTCGATAAAAATTGCTCACGTAAGCAAACAAAATGTGGCTTGCAAGACGTGAAGAACTTTATATATTCATTCAACTTTTTCTTTATCGCCTGTATCCGGTGTATCCGGTCGGAAGTACATATTCTGCCGAAAGGAGAGAAGAAATCGGAGGTTGTCGCTGCGGCGACACGTACGACGTTGCACATTTCGCGATGCGCGTACGTGGAAATCGCTGAACCGATGGATGTAAGCAAACCCGCAGAATGTCGAAATTACTCTCTCCGATGCACCCTCTGTTCCGGTTTCTCTGTTCATCCATTCTCGTTTCTCACCCTCCGCCGATGCCGGCCCTACGCTCTCTCGCGGGCTCGCACGTACACACACACACATACATACACATACGCACACTTTCTCGCTCCCTCCGTCTCTTCGGTTCCATCTCTCTGGACAGCCTCGATCTCCTGTATCTCGCCTATCCAGCTGCGACAATCCCACACCTCTATGCGTTAATTCCTGTACACACAGACAGCGGATACCTACGGGAGAGCATACCGCGGGCAACGTTTACCTTGCATAATGCCTGCGATCTTTGTTTCTTCCTTCGTGCCGCGTCCGTCACGTTATTCACGTGAGTAGTGCCGAAAGGCCACTCTTTTTCACACAAGGCCTTCCTCATTTATAAAATACGTCAAGAGCAACGTAAACATATTTAATACCCGCGTAAATATTTTCCTGCGGATAGCTGACGCGATGATTATTTGCACGATTAATTGTCCAGTAGAGAATATATTGAGACACAGATTGTGAAATGGCTATAAACTGTTTCCGATATTTATCTTCCGATAAAAGATTTTTTTCACATTACACGCATTACGTAATTAACATTATTGAAATATCATTATCATTAATTATTGCACATCTTTGAAGATGTTTTTGAGAAATCGTTTCTTCCGCCGATTCACACAGAATTATGTCTGAATAATTGATTACGTTTATCGTAACACGGGCAAGAGCTTTGACGCATGCGATTTCGGCGATTGCAAGTCAAACGACGACGATAATTCAATCGAGAATTTTTGTAACGATCGAGACACCGTCAGACGATGAACAAACTCTGCAAGAGAACGGACAGAGCCTGGCGGATTCCTGGCGAACGGAGGTTAGCGAATCGTACTAATTGATAGCAATGGAAGGGCGCTCCTACATTGTCAGTCGGGAGAATCAGCTCCGATAGAAGTCCGTCCAGGATCGTCATCGTGATCCGTTCGGTCGCGTCGCGCTGCACTAAAATAAACCTTCGAAACGAGTGGCGGCGACCAGGTAACTCCGGAACTCCGGTATTGAGGGCTCGGCGGAGAAGAGAGAGAGAGAGAGAGGGGGGGGGGGAGCGGAGAGAGAGAAGGCGGAGGAGGTCGACGGCGATGAGTTCGAGTTTTTGAGAGGCTGACGAACCAATCACGGGGCCATCTATAATGTACACAGCCCGTTAACGATTGAGACCAGAGACATTCCGTCCGCTTGGTCCTAGCCATTCTCCAAATATCCGCCATGGCTAGTCAATCGTCCCAGGAAACCTGCCCGCACCACCGCCCAGGCAATTCCGCCCCCTTTTCTCTTTTCCGCAGCCGGCACGTGAAACGTTCGTCGGACCGTCGACCAAAACGGACGCCCGCGGAATCGTTAATTCCTCTCAATATTGCACGTCCTTTTCAGAAGCCACGTCAAGTCACTGGTGGACGTCCCTTTCGCCGGCCGAAAGGACCGTAAGTGGCGTTTCTAGCTGAACGCGTCTCTCGCGATTATTTTCTCCGAGACGGACACATTTGCCGCGCGAACGGAAAGTACCAAGTTGCGGACACATTTCACTGGGGCTCTCTTTTGTTAGGGAAAGCGGTTTCATTCGCGCAAATCGAATTCGTTCGATCAACGGTGCTCCGTCTGCGCGTCTTATATTAAAAAATATGATTATTTATGTATTTTCCTTGAGAGAGAAAAGAGTAGCGTATAATGAAACAGACAGACAGTGTTACATCAATAGATGGAAACACATAGACATTACAAATATAAAAATTTTTAATCGTTTGCATCTTTAACGCGCGAGCTAGACGTTTCGAGCAAACACCACTTTTTTGGCCTCCAATTATTTATTATTCTTAAATTCTCGTCCTCTTCAAACACTTTGCAATGATAGCGACAGGGAATCGGAATCTGCGAGGTAATTTGTATTCCACGTTTCTCGCGAAACGATGGGGGCGTCGAATACCCGTGTCGCGTCTGTTCGTCCTCCCTTCTTCCGCTCTCCCCATCGCGCACGTTCGTAAGACTCTTACACACACTCGGGCCAGTGAGTAACGTCTGATTATGCGAGCGCATGACTGCCCGTAACGCGATTTAATATTAAAATATTATGACAAACGTCAACAGGAGGCGGGTGTAAAGAGACGCGCCTCTGATTGGCCCGCGACCGCGTGAATACGAAACGAGAGACAGGGACATCTCGCCAACCCTTGTTTTGCCCTTCGCTCTTACTCTTCCCTTTTTACTCCGGCGACTGAAACCCAAAAGAGAATTCCGCCAGATAAAGCGAGTAAGGGAACCAGGTGTTAATCCAGTTGAGAATGCAGTCTTCCGGTTTTTAATTCTATTATTCTTTTGTATCTTGAGAGGGCCTGCAGTGTCAAGTTAAACTTTTGAAACCATCTCTCGTATATACATATTTGTGATAATTTCGACGGTCTCCATCTTATTCTGCTTGTATCGCACCATCTAGAAATATTTGTGAAAATTGTCTATATAATTTAACCGGAATAGCCATTTTGTATTTCTTATCTGCTACAGTAGTATATTATATTATATAAGAAAATAATTATTTTCTTGAATAAAAATTGAATTTAATTTTACATCTCGGTTTCCTATTTAACGCCTTCGTGTATAAGTAACTGTATTTTAAAACGTTGACCTTTCCAGATTGAATTGAATTAAACTTGAAAAATTTACATATAATATGTAAATCAATTGGATGCCTGATAAAGCGGCTATGTATATCAAAACTGTGAAGCAAAATAGGCAGGTGAATGCAAAATACAAATAAAGAATCGGCATGGAATCTGATTTGGATTCATCGCGCAAGTAGACCGTCGATGCGGTATCAATTTAAACGTCCGGCTTTTTTCGTTTGCTTTTTTCCCATGCAAAAGTATCTGTAACACGAGCGAGTCTGCACACACGAAGCATCGAACGAGGCTCGACGCACGTATAGTTTAGTCCGCGCATCGTCGACATGCAGAAAAGCGCGCTGAATAAACACTCCTGACAGCGTGCCTGTAACGAGTTTAAAATCTAACGATATCCCACCGGTTTGAAACACGGCCGAGGTTCGCTGGCTATCGAACAATCGCCTACACAACAGAAATTTCGATACCCCGTTTTGTATTCATTCCTGCCTATCGGCTGATATCGATATCCTCCTTTTTTTCCGCCTAGCAATTATAAAACGATTGGCGTTGATCGTTTGTTATTAAATCGTGACAATTGCGTTATTAGGTGATTATAATTCATTTCCGTTTTGTATAGACCGTGCGATTTCTACAGGCTCTCATTACGTTTCGAAACTTCTCCTTTAAACACAGATTATTAGAGCAATTAATACTACATACTGTGAGAAAAATATAGTTAATTTTGGCCTCAGTCATAATTTTATAATATTTCTAATGATAATTATGGTTAACATAATGATGCATATGTATAATTAAGTTAATCATATTTCTTGTTAGAAATATTGTAAAATTATGGTTGAGACCAAAAGTAACTATATTTTTCTCTCAGTGCAATTAAGCTGATAAATAATTCTAAAGTAAATAAATATTTTACTATAAAGACAATTTTGTTTTATCACATTTATAACATTTTTAGAGGAAATGTTCTTTTAATTTTACATTTCTTATTTTGGAATTTACGCGATTGAAAATAAAATGAATTTTGTGGGTTCTATAAAGCCGTTTATATGGCCGTTTACATTGATCAAAATTGATTTGTTAAATACTTGGCAAAAAATGGTGATGAGTCAGAGACTTGCCTAAACTCCTAAATATCGGCAGATTTTCGCGAGGGTAGCCTTATGCCAGCAGATGAGGCGTAGGAGAAAGTTCGGCAACGTGGAGAACCGAAAGTATCACGGC
The DNA here is from genome assembly GCA_021460005.1 of Tetramorium alpestre. NCBI lineage: Eukaryota > Metazoa > Arthropoda > Insecta > Hymenoptera > Formicidae > Tetramorium > Tetramorium alpestre. The sequence continues at coordinate 3,687,301 of JAJVSH010000001.1, forward strand.
GAGGATGTACATAAGGAACTCATATACAGCCACGGGAGTTTCGGTAAGAGCGGCTGCTGCGGCGGGGGAGCAAAGGAATAAATCCAAACAGTAAACAGAGCGGAGCTTTTGCGAGGAAACGCCGGTGAAAATTCTAATATATAAAAGATATGAGAGCGCCCCCGCGCGAGGGGGTTGAATTCGAAGGAGCCTGCGGGATTCAAATAAGTGGGGTTACACGTGGTACCCGGTGAGGGCGAGAGGAAATGAGGGCGCAAGAGGGGTGGGCGGGGGTTCGAAGGAATCTGAACAGCCAACAACAAGCGCAGTCTCCGACCTTTATTTAACCTTTTCTTAAAAGAGTCTTAGGAGTCCCTCTTATCTGCAGTCGATGGCCCTTCAGCGTCGGCTCTTATACTTTCATTCTTTCGTACTCTTATATCTTTTTCCTTTACTCCTCTCCCCCGCCTCTCTCGTGTACACACGTCGAACTTCATCGTCTTTTTCCTCTCGCCCTTCGTCCCCCCCCCCCCCCCCCCCCCGGAAAACTTACATTTTCGCGATGAGTAACGAGAATCATTATCCCTTCCGCGTTGCCGCGGTTTCGGTTTAAGATTCTTCGTTTCTTCATTAAGAGAGACGCGGGGTCGGAATTAATTATGGAATTAAAGGTCGACTTCTCGCGGGGAATCAGCATGAGCCGAAGTGGATTAAACAGTTCTTGCCGATCGTCGCATTTCATTAATTTCCTAGGCAAACGCTTGCAATCTTAACGTGGTTTCTTACTTTTTAGGAGTCGCAGACAATTTATGCAACAGTATACATTTGTATCTTGTACACTTTTCATAAATATTTAAACACGTGTAAAGAGACTCTGAATATTTACTTGTCTCTGATACATACTTAGTACTGTTGGTAATTAACAAAAAAAAAACAATGTTATTTTTACAAGTTAAACGACGACATTATACGTATTCATTCATGTTGTTGACAACATCAGATAATTTAAATTCTAAGCTTTTGCTACATACTAACAGCCATGTTTAGTAATGATAATTAGATGAATTTATTCTACCCTACCTAACTGCAATTGCATGAATAACAAATCGAGCTATTTGTGATTACGTAAAACGGGAACGTTAACCACGGGATTCGTAGCTGCGGCGTTAACAGAAAGAACAAATTCGAAGGTGCTTTTTAGCACTCGGTGCACACGCGCCAAATTCTGTGAGTGCCTTTACTATTGTTTTCCTTCGCCGCCTGCGAACTCTACCGTTTTCTATTCCCTTTCCTTTCTTTCCTCTGCTTGGGCAGACTTCAGCCTGAAATGCCACGCGCTGGCGCTCCTGACTAAACACTGATAACGCGCGCCGCGGAATTTCTTTGCATGTTATAAACATACGTAATCGTACACAAATAAGATTAGCATAGGACTCGGCATGCTGGATTTGCAAAGAGACACATGGCCTTTCGCTCGAGAGACAATCGTTTCGTAGCGCCGTGTGTAAAGACAAACGTATTTTAAAATTTATCTCTGCCAACGTCTTCGGTGGCTGCTTCGGCAAGATGAGACTCGGGCTAGATTGCATAAGCGTTAATCATGATTAATCATGGTATTATTAGTAATATAATAATAGTACAAAATGACGTCAAATGTTCCATGTGTGAACGATCTTACGCATAGATAGTTTGCTATAAAAGTAAGTTTTACGTAAATTCTTTTTTGTGCATTTAATCTTTGTGTAATTTTTTTACACTTATCAAAGTCGCGATTATAACCGCAATTTACTGCATTTTAATGTGAGATTTTTATGACGAAGTATTCAGTTATAAATAACATTTCATTCTAAATGCATTTATGTTGCGTTGATTGTTTTCGTCGACTAGAACGACGAGAATGGACGGAGTCAGCGATTTCGCATCATTTGATATTTTAATGATAAGAAGCTCGACAAAAGTTTCGCTGTGTAAAGACGTAAAAAAAAAGAGTGAAAGAATATATTCGCGGAATAAACACATCGTGGAAAATGCACGCGAACGTCTTCGACAAGCTGTTTTGCTGTTCTGTTGCCCGATGGATCTTTGCAACGATAAATATTTGCACAAGCGATGCGTCCCCGAGACACGTGTGTTTGTGGTAATTACTTCGTTGCGCGATGATTGTTTGTTATGCAATTCGGTCCCGACGAAGGCACGAAGTGCAAGGCCAACGGACACTCGAATTGGAAATATTTTCAGCCGAACGTGTCTTGTACATCATTTTGCTTGTTAGTCTACGTGATACAATATACGTTTAAGATAAGTGTTTATAAGACAAGCAATTGATTTTTAAAGCGATATATAATACAAGTGGCTCACTCATCCGTTTTATTTTAGTTCGCGATTCTATTACATATTTTATATAGGTATATACTATACTATAAAATATATTTATATCAGTTATTGAGGTAGAAGTAACTCACTTGATATTTCGTGACATAAAATAACATAAATTACTTAATAAATCGATAGAAATTACATGCATACATTACACGCGTAAGAGTTGATAATTTTGTAAGAAATGTTTTTGCTAATAATATTTTATTGCAAATAGCATTCATATTGCAATAAAATTTAAGTCTTTAAAGTTTTATTAGAAAATATTCTCAGCTTATTAAAATATATTTAATTCTAATTTAATTTAATGATATTTCGCATCTGTTTATGGAAAATATTAAATTTTAAAAGCAATGCTTTCTAAAGATACCTATATGTATTTATACTGTGAATTCTTATCCTTATATTAGAAAATTTATCGATCATCGTTGCAAAACCTCCGGTTTAACAAAGGTTAGTTATTTCTGAAACGATGAAATACATCTTATGGTAATAAAGAGCAATAAATTTCTGTGAAAACATTGTCTAATGCCGCTCCATTATATCATACAATAACACAATAATAATAATGAACTTATCGAAACATCTGGAACGCGCTCGAAAGTTTCGACCCTCGCGAGAAGCGGGCAGAAGAGAAGCTCGGTTCCGCCTTTACACTCGACAATCTGCTTGATGATGGAACTTAATAAAACAAATCCCGCTGTGTAAACAGCCGAGGAGACTCGAACCGACGTCATTCAGACAACAGCGAGTTTTCCTTCGAGCCAGCCAATGATGACGGAGCAGTCGAGGCTGGCCCGCGTTCGAATACCATTAGATAAGATCAATATTGTTCAAAATACGGTAGAAGTTTAACGCATGTACATTACATTTATATTCCGCTCTGCTCCCTCTACACAGTCCCACCTCCCGTTGCATTTTTCTCATTCTCATCTTTCTCATTTAACTCTCACTTGTTATCTTGAAATTTCGCCGCCGCGCGTAAATACCGGCCGATTTTAATCTAAACGTTCAGGATAGCAGTTGAGATTTTTGGCTTTGAACGCTTCAGACACGACTCCGTCACTGTCACTGCGATTTCTCCATGCGGCAGCTCGCAAACAGCCTTTGATCGAGCTCTCGATCTCCATTTTCATATTGCAGGCTACTTCGCTGTTTGCAGCCCTGAAGCAGCAGCAACAACAATCGCGCGACAGCGTCTTTTCGTCGCGGGATCGCGAGTGTCGCGACCGGGACTCTCGCCTGTCTACGGTCCGCAATCGCGACACCGGCAGAGGCAATATAGTGGAGGCCGGCGGCGGCAGCAGCGTTGCTGATCAACAACAGCAACAGCAGCAGCAGGATCTCAGCATCGAGTACCAGAGCAATGGGAAGCTCAGTCCCGCCGGACACACAGTGACACCAGCACCCATGACCCAGCAAAAGCAGCCGATCATCACGCAGCAATCGCAACAGCCCAGCTCAGGGGCACCGGGGCCCCAACCTAGCCCGCACCAGAGCCCGCAAGCCCCACAGAGGGGTTCACCGCCGAATCCTTCCCAGGGCCCGCCACCCGGTGGCCCGCCAGGGGCTCCGCCGTCGCAGACCCCCTCGCAGATGATGCTCAGCTCGGCGAGTGGCCTCCATCAGATGCAACAACTGCTGCAGCAACACATACTCAGCCCCACGCAACTGCAATCCTTTATGCAACAGCACACGTTGTACATGCAGCAGCAACAACAGCAACACCATCAGGTTAATTCCATTTCTGTCTTTTTGTATTTATTATTTTAGCGGCTTTTAAACGCTTGTTTAATTAGCCTTTATATATATTAATGTCTAGTAAATATTGGTATTGTATTTTTATTTATTACATATAAGATACCGGAAAAGAAACACATTATTTTGCTTAATATACATATACATAAACGATAATGCATTAAAATACACTTTTGGGTCATATCTTTTCTTTTATGAATAAATTTTTTAAGTTTTATTGTGCCATAATAAACTTTATAATGCTCTTTGTTTAGAATTTATATATTATATGTTGTAAATATAAGGAGATATAATAAATCAGTATATTTTTTATTAAAAAATTTTAAAACATGATCAATTTTTAATTAAATTTTAGTATTATTCAATTTTATTCTTATATACGTATATTAAGCAATATATGTATAGTCTTTTACTTCAATTTTACATCTTTTGCATTTAATTTTTTTTATTACTTTGTTCACAACATCGCATTAAATTGCAGGATTCATCTTCCGATCATGCATCTAATCAGGAGCGGTTCGGTTATTTCTCCTCTTTAAAGAACGTAAGTGAAATTCCTAATGTTGTTTTATTTGACACTGTGTTATGAAATTGTTGGTAAAAAGGGAAAGAGGTCTCATATCACACTAAAAGAAACAATTTAGCCATCAAAGTAATCAGCAATATAAATTAGTTATTGGTAAAACGTTTCTCCCATTTCACTTGATTGTTCTATCGATTATTCATTATGTATAGTGTTACTAGTGTATAATTTCACTAATAACGTCTAATAATAACGTTAATAACGTAATTCAGAAATTGGCGGAAGCAGTAGTCACGAATTAAAAACTCTCATGCGAAAAAGCTATTCTTCTTTCAACGAAAATAACTATTTAACTAAGAGTTTTATTTACTTAATGGATAAATTTGTCGGCAGAAATCTTTCGTAACTTTTATACGAACACGTATATTTTAATCTCGCGCGGAACTCGAGCGAAATGGGCTGCGCGGTGAAAATATAGTATTGTAATTTAATGATCGTCGTATCTTAAATTTAACTCTTAATTGAACAAACGAAACGGAAACGCAAGACACTTTCGTGAGGAAGCTAATCTTGAAAGAGGTTTTGAATTTCGGGGTACGCGCAATTCGCGGCCGGCGGGACTACTGCCGGGAAGTTCGATGCTGTAGCGAGAGGGTTGATACTCGGTCTGTGTAAACAGGTAGTCCCTTCTATATCGTTACGATAACAATACACGTCGCGCGAACCACTTTTGCTATCCAGCCGCAGTGTTATCCTGGCGCCTACGATCCAATAAGCACTCTGATATTCCTTTTCAAAAATACCAACGCAAGCGACAACAAATATTTTTCATGGCACCGTGTAGTTTATTGTAGCAGAAACTATTCTTTGAAGAGAAGGACTTACGTAACGTCGGACTTGAAGTTGGAGAACATTTTGGTTCAGTCATTTCCAGGATCACGAGTCAATGTAGCAATCATTTTCGATGCTCGTGTAAAATTTAATTAGTAAAGATAAATAAACATTTATATAAAATTTAAATTGCAAATCGCGTCAAAGGTCAAAGCCCCGTAATAAATATGGATTGGAAAAATTTCTTGAGCGTCATCAAAATTTATAATTGCGGGAGAAAAATGTACATAAAGTAAATACGAAATATAAAGAAAATCGTATGCTTAACATGCACATGGAAAATGCTTATTAGCGAGAACGTGTTTGCGCCCATTAATCGCGCAGAGTGTTCGTTTATAATAATATGATAAAGGGTGCGTAGCTCGAAGTTTGTTTTAAAATATCCTCGAGGCGCACGAGAGAGAGACCGAGAAATGAAATAGGCAGAGGGAGGTTAGTTCTGGAGGGTGAGGTAAGCAATTAAGCATCGCCATCAGCCGTTGTGTCTCGTTGTTTGTCTTCGAGCTACCCATCAACTGCCCTCTATCTTCTTGCCCCCTTGGTGCCGCGAATTATCTGCGTCCGTGATTTATTCATCATTCCAAGACGTAAGTGCCGCCCTTTTTTCCTTTCCTTTTTATTCCGACCGACTAATTTGGCAGGAGCGAAACGTTCACTTCCCTGACGTTTAATAATAAACTGTCGACAGTATCATTTGATTTATAATTAATTATCTTTTAATTAAAAAATACTCTCTTTTAAGAAATTATGCAGGAAATGCTATGATTAATATGTTTACAAAATGAAAATAATTTAGTTTTTTTCTTTTTCTCTAGAAATTACACATATCAAATTGTTCGCTTTTTATGCTAATTATGTATTAGGCTAAAAAGAGATTAGGCTAAAATGCTATAAAATATATTTAAATACTTATATTTAAATACCGGCGGCAAATTTGTTTTAGCATCAGCATCAACTCGCGGAACTAAACAAGAAACAATTGGAGCAGGCAATGCAGCAACTGCAGGAACAATTGCAGCTGAACTTATTTCAGCAGACTCATTTATTGCAAACAGCGGACAAGAAGAAAGCATCGGCGCCTCTCCAACAACTAGCGATTCAGCAGCAGCAACTGATACAGCAACTGCAGATCACACAAAGGCAATATTTGTTGCAGCAAGGACTGAGTCTTCAAGGTCATAATCCTTCTTCAGGTATTTATATATCAAAATTGATGTGCTTGATTAACAATTTTTAGTATGGTTTAATAATCACATAATTTTTTTATTATTGATATTAATAAAATATTATAGGATAGGAAAATATGAAACATATATGATACAATATGATATGATTACAATCAAATTCATTAAAAAAATACTCCAGACGAAATATTATAAAAACAAAATACATATATTCTCTGTATTTTATATATATGTATAAAATGAAGAATTCTTAAAGAAAAATGATGAAGACTTTTTGTATTTCTCGATTCAAAAATTTATATCTTATAAATATGCGAACAACTTTTTTTAAAGATAAATTGTTCATCGTTTTTAATGTCTTGCGCGCATTCTGCGTCAGTTCGTATCTCTCTATCAGCAGGAAATCAACGTTTTCATCAACTCACGTTCACGTTCATGTTCGTGATAAAAAAGATTATGCAAACATTTTCAATTCGCGTGTAATGTCACGCCTTTACATTCTAACACGCTGCATCGCATAAACATAGAAATTTGTGTGAAGACAATCACATGCCGCAACAAAACACATGCGTGTATTTGTAACGACGCGTGACATACTCGTGTCATGGAAGTCACGTGTCATCAGCAACGCATGCACAAAGACGAAGGTAAGCTTTGACATTGGAGGCATCCTTTTGGTTTTACACTAAAATGCTCCAGCATCTCCCGTATGATCCTTTCAAATCTCTACGCATTACATCTCTTTACTCATTTTCTTTTATCATTTTAATTTTATTTTCTTCTTCTCTTCCATTCTCCCTTGTCTCCCTTTCTTGCTTTTCACCCTGGACAAAACTTTTCACGCACAAGCGTTTCGATTACAAACCGGCGCTTGCTCCAATGATATTCTCCTTTTTGATTCATGTATACATGACACATATGTTCCAAAGAGGACCATTCGAAATAGCAGCTGTGATTCACTGTGGTTTCTTCGAATTCATATATGGAGAGTTCATATATGAAACGACTCTCTGGCCGTGATTCTTGACCCTGCATTCGACATTTCCACGGCATGCTTTGTCTTTTCTTTATTTTTTTTTATTTCTTGACAGTTTAACTATCTTCTCTTTCAGTTTTCGTTTCCTTCTTGTACTTCCATAGTCCTCCTATGCCTCCTTGTCGATGCGTCGCTTCGTCTTTCATATATACGCATGTTTGCTTCACACGTGACTACTTCGAGACGCGCAATATTGCAATATCACTATATATGGTGTTTAAATATCTATGATGTGGAGTTTTTTTCTTAAACTTAAGGTTGCGATATTATTATGCGATGCGATATATTTTGCTAAACAATTAAATTTTTCTTCAATTTTATTTTAATTACAAAAATTCAACGATAGACGTATTTTCATGCAATTTGTGATAAATAAATTGATGATTCTTATCTTTTCGCTTAATCATTTATAAATAGATGCCTTTTTCTAAATTTCAAACAGGTTTGCAACCAGGTGATAATCTCCCATCATGGAAGTCAGAGCCCTCGGATACTCCAGAATCCCACCAGAATTCCAATGTGTCGAAATCCAATTCTGGATTGAACGGTAAAACAATAGTTTCACGCTTTTCCGATGATCTCGTGCTCGCTTGTTTTTGTACTCTAATTTCTCCATGCTTATGTTTTACGTTTGTGAATGCGACGTTCGTTTACCGAACTATCGCAGGCATTCTGAATTCGATAGCTTCGAGCCGACGGTCCGAGGTGAATGGCACAACGCCGATGGACGAGAAGCCGCTGGATGCCTCCTGCAACGACAAGGTTCATCCCCTCTATGGCCATGGGGTTTGCAAGTGGCCAGGCTGTGAAGTAATTTGTGAAGACTATCAAGCATTCCTTAAGTAAGTTTTCCAATCTACTTTTGTATATATTTGTTGTATCTTAAAATTATCTGTATTGTTATTCAACTACTTTCATTGCAAATCCGGTAAAAATTATAAAAATTACCTCTAGCTACCAAATGACAAATTTTTGTGAATTCAATTTTAATATTTTTTTACTAATAAAATTTAGAAATTTATTCATAATTTATTCAAATTAATTTTATTTTCGATGAATCGAAAAAAGACCATAATTTTTGCATTAAATTAAATCAGATCTTATTATCTGTATTGCAATATATTTTAGAGAGATAAACTGTTTTCAAATAGATAAGTAAACGCAGAAAAGAAATCTCGAATACCTCGAATATACGGGAAGCTAAAGAAATAAGAGAAATAAAGTCGGTAATTAAATTGGGGAGAATGAGGCAAAGAAAGTGTAGAAAAATCGCTCGTGTCAGCGTATCTCATTGACATCAGGCGCTTTCGCTCATCGGCTTCGAGCCGCAACCGCAGGCTCCATCCCATCCGAGAGATCCTTCGTAATCACGTAGCTCGTCTCGGTGCAAACTCTCCCTCAAACAAGCCGTTACTTAAAAAAAAAGAAAAACGCTAATTACCTTTGTCTCATTAATATTCACGACATTCGACCGCATCGTTATGCCCCTCAGTCTAATCCCTTTCTGTCCTCCTCCCCCCTCCCCTTTAGTTCGTCCGTTCAAACTCCCTCGACCTTCCCGCATCTTCGTTCTTTCAAGTAAGCGCGCCGCTCCTCGCCACCCTTCTCGTCGATACAGCCGTCCGTTCCGTCGACGAAGAAGGATTACGGAAATTCTTAAATACGGAATCTTGTTGGCGTTGTTGGCACCCCCCCCCCCCCATCCTCTATCTACGACGCGGCGAAGCTTAATTTTCTGTCCTGCCGTCTCCTGGGGGTTTGAATTCCCGTAGCTGGAAAATGGAAGTGTTACGTGCCCGGGATTTTTCGTGGCTTTCTGACACGCAGATTTTTTTTGCGACTCTTGCAAGATAATTGTGTGACTATCTTTCTCATTTTTTAAATATTTTATTTATTTGTTAAACATAAGCCGCGAGTGTTTTATAATTGATTAATTTTTAATAAATTGTTAAAAATTTTCCAAATTGGGTTAAAGGCTGCAGCTTTTAAATTAATAATAGAAATAGATCTGCCATAATGAGAGAGATTACGCTAAAATATTAAATAACTTAAAATTAAATTTCTAATACATGTACATGAAATTTAAATGTAACGATAATAAATTTAATCAATTTATTTTAATTTTATATATGATTTTATTGCGCTTATATATTCTTTTTTATTATTTAATTCAGTTTAACCAAAGTATTAATAAATGGTTATAATGTTAAAGTATTACGAATAATTTATAATCTTGCCCATTTGACAATTTCTTGATTTTATTTATAACATTGCAATATTTGTGATTGCGTTGTAACTAGAATGTATTGAATTCAAAATCATTTGTAATTGATCTTGAAATATTGCAGACACTTAAATACAGAGCACACATTGGACGACCGATCGACAGCGCAAGCCAGGGTCCAGATGCAAGTAGTGTCGCAGCTAGAAATTCAGTTGCAAAAAGAACGAGACCGACTAGGTGCTATGATGCATCATTTGCATATGGCAAAACAAATGGCTTCCCCGGAACCGCCAAAGTCATCTGAGTCATCGGTAAATTCTCCTTACTATATTTATATTCTTCTTTCTTCATATTATTTAATTATTTATTACTGTAATGAAGAGAAACATACAATAACAATAAAATCAATTTTCACCGTCAACACTCAAGTAACTTTTTACAAAAGATATTTGAGATTTAAATATTGTATTCTAAATATTCAATTTCTTCGACATTTCAAAATTTACAGAATAAAATATTTATTGTATTAACAAGAATAATTTATAAATAGTGTCGATTTACTTTAACTTTTTATCTTTAAGAAAATAATCAATTAATTGTTATTGCAAATAATTGTTTCATCTATAAATTAAGAATATTAAATATCGTATTACGAAACAAAGGCAAATTTTTATCGTAAGCCGCGATTATAATACACTTAAGAGTTCGCTGTGGAATGAATGCTGAAAGCCAAACCTGGAAAAACGGTCCGACCGCGATGCGTAAACTTTCTCCGCTGCGGTATTGCTACGAGATCGTAAAGCCGGATTTTCACGACAGACCAGCTCGTTGGAAGATTTTACGAGCTTCTCGCGGCCCGCTAACAACAACGCGAGTTTCAGTTTTAACGCGCCGCCGAGTCGAGTGCTAATTTATACATAAAGTTTGCATTAATAATTCATCGGAGCCGCGGTAATTTTATATCGCCTTAATTAAAACCCCTAACAAGTTGGGCAGTCGGAGAATACCAATATCGCATTAGCCCTGCGCCAACGACAACGCTCGACGGCTTAATTATTTTAACGCGGCTGTGTGAGTAGTTCCGCTACGGAGATCGGATTGCTCGTGTAGTTTGTACGCCACTGCGATATGTAATAAGATATCCGTATTACAAAATGCGTATATTGATATTCGTATTCATATTGCATTAAGTGCTTTAAATATTGACTACATTTATTATGAGATTTATATAAAAAAATATTACATTGTTCTCGGTTTAAGACAAAACTATATGATTTTAAAAGCTTTACAACCGCAAAGAGTTGTTCCAATTGTTCTAGAGTTTCCAATTTTTCCGAGTTTACAAAAAATTAGTGAAATGGCTCTGTAATATATACGAGATACAGAAAAAAACCTCTTTTTAACTCTTTGCAATTCTCCCGTCGCGTTTATAATCTCCATTCGACAATATAGTTTATATCCGATTCATATCTTTATCATCGCTTTCCTCTGCCTCATTTTCCACGCTTTCGGGAATTCTTTTTTCCAGACGGGCTCAAATTTACCAAAGCTAAATTTTTCCACCGCGCTGATGGGTCAGCCGCCACCCAACTTCGGAGTCTCTCAGGTGTCACCGGTATCCATGTCCGCGCTGGTGTCTGCCGTGAGGTCGCCCGCGGGTGGTCAGCTACCTCCATCGGTTGGCAGTGCTCCGATGCCGCCGCTTCCGACCATCCCTAATATGTCCAGTTTACCGCCCATGCCCAATATGCCTGGCAGCATGCCGAGTATGGCTGGTCCAATCAGACGGCGCATCAGCGATAAGTCAGCTCTTTCCCTGGCAGGAGGTAAGGTCGTCTCTTCATTTCATATTCTCTAATTATCTCTCGCCTAACAGGTGAAATTTGAGGTAACATCTTCTAGGACCAGTAAGGGCCAGAATTGCACATTTTGCGTTATCAATATTATATCAATTTTGCAACAGCTCTTCCGTTTTACCTGTTTTAAGGAAAATGGTTGATTCTGTGTTAATAGATTGTTGGTACGTCGAAATATCAATGCATAATGTACCGTACCGTTTTGTTAATCCCTTACGTATTAGTAATAAAAATTGTAATTTTTACAAAAAAAAAATATATTAAAGAATATTGAATTATTAATGACACGTTTTATACTCTTAATAAAACAAAGTTTGTTATATTAAGAGTAAAAAGAGAGGGATCAATTATACATTTCATTTATCATATTTGAAATAACATATATTGCATATTTGTTAAAATATCTTGCCATATGATATTATTAACTACGATTTACGAAACACATACACAATAATATACATTACCTGTATATTATTTGTTATACCGAGTTTAGTGATATTAATTCATTCCTAATTAAATAGTCTCTTTTTATTGCATTTTTATTGTTACAGTTTTCATATTTTATTTATTTATAGGANCGTGTATATTCTGTAAATTTAATGCCCTTAATTAAAAATGTTTCCAATGTAACCATTTTCCGAACGTATAGTTTTATGCTTAAAATGCATACGAGAGCTTGGAAGTGGATTAATATCGTCTCAAAGCAAGGTGAAATGAAAGAAATGACAATTCAGAAATAAAATACTATTCGTAGGACTGTATGACGAGGGCACTGTAAGGCGCAGAGTAGCTGTCGATAGATCTGGAATAGATATTAACGAAGGTAACGATAACACAAGATCATACTCGGAGTGATACGCGAGCTTCGAAACGCCATTTAAAAAAATTTCATTGGTAATGTAACTCTTATTAAATTATTAATAAGAGAAGCAGTTTCTTTTTTCAAATTACGTTATATATGATAGATCTATGTGTCTGAAAAATAAATAACGATATATCGTTATGACATTAAAATGAAAAGTGATAAAGCTTAAATAACTATTAAGTTGAAAAAAATAAAAACTAAAAAAATTGTATGATATCGTTTGATGTTTCTTAATTTTCTTTATAAATAATATAGTTTTACAAGACATCAACATATATACTTAATCCTGTGTAATAAGATAATTATATATTAATTATACATTATGTATATTTAAAATTATTCTTGGCATTTCGAGGTTCGTCAGAAAAACATATTCACTCCGATGAAATAAGAAAATACCGATCCTGTAGCAAGTGCTCTTTACGGTCCTCTCTTGGTCTCGTGCCTTTTCCTATCGTAAATTGTACCACACGCACAGATTACTTATGGTAGCGACTATGTCACGTGAAGCGACAGTGTTCGACACCTTGTTGGCGGCGTAGAGCGTGTATAGGTGTATAGAAAGGGATGCAAGGAAATTTATGCGATGAGAAAAGAAATGATACGAGATGAAAAATAAATTCTTTCATCCGCCAGCTCGAACCTCTTTCTTATCGATGCTTTTGTTGTTTCCTTATTTCTTGTGCTGCCCGCCCTCCCCACCGTGTAGGGCTGCCCTACATGCTGGAGCGTGCTGGCCTTGACGTCCAACAAGGTACTGTCAACCTATTTTCCACATTCCCTTTTGTGGCTTACAGATTTTCTTACGGAAGGATGCACCTTGCATGAACGCTCATCTTTCTCTTTCTTCGTCTTCATCCCCCGCCTCTTCACGTAGCATCAATTTTTCTAATTTTACTGATAATTCTCGAGACAATCAAGATTATGAGTATTCCAAAATCCCATATAATTACTTGGATCTGGATAAATTGATTGACTGCAGTTTATCATTTTCTGATTGCTTTTCTTTCAAGTGCGAAAGAGGTAATCCACATATTTGGTTTAAAGTACTTTTATTTCTTTCAAAGAAATCAAACAATCAGTTTTAATTTTTTAACACGAAAGTCTAGGCTAATATTATAGTGTAATACAATTATTTTTAAGAAAGATAGTAGTTGTGAAAAAATTAAATGTGGAGAACTTCAATGTTTGGATTATCTTCTTTCGATTTTTATCTAATTTATTTTTGTAAAAGCATGCATTAGCAGATATTTCTGCAAATATAAAAATTATTATTTTAGAAGAATATCCGATTTTTTGCTAATATTAGTATATTTTGCATATTTTTAAATTTATTTGATCACAATTTTTATTTTAAAGTTTAGAAATTCGTTAAAAAGATAAAATTACTTTTAGAAAAATATTTTATGAAAAATACGAAATATAAAATTAATATACCTTACAATATATTGCAGTTTAAAATGTATACTTATAGCTTTTCATGAAAAGTTGGTTTAAAATTTAATGTAAATTTATAAATCGATTTAATTTTTCTGAATATAGGAATACATAAAAAGCGAAACATGCGTATAGTTTAACTTATTTGGCGTTTAAGAGAAAAATTTTATCATAATTTCATTCGGCACAATGTTTGCTTGTTTGTTGTGATTCCACTGTTCAGATCTTTTTTGCGCAAAAATATAATTGAACACGTATAACTACTTATTATCTGTAATGAGAATATTAGCTTTCAACCCGCTATCGTTTTTAATAATAACACGGGATAAATGAAATTTGTTGCGTCCGGTTTCAGAAATTCAGCGAAATAGGGAATTCTACAAGAATGCAGACGTCAGACCACCGTTCACGTATGCATCCTTAATTCGGCAGGTGAGTGGCTAATATAATTGCCGAAGGATTCTCCGAATATTGTATTTTCCCATCGCGTCGTATTAACATAATGAATCATCCTGGGGACTTTCTTTAACAACATAAAATAGGTTGAATGTTCATATTATTATTTTAATAATTTCCGGCATATACGGAAAATTAATTTTCAATTTATTTGTTAAAGTTAGCACGCTCTGTTAAATATTATTTTGATTGAATAATGTTTTATATTGAAGTTCATTATATATCTTACAATTATCTAAATGAGATAAAATGTATTTTATTGTTTATTAATTGAATTTATCATATATTTTATTAGAGAATTATAATATTCTCGAATTATTATGTAACACTGTAATCAAAAATTTTACACGATGTGCAAACCGATATTACATGCACGTAAGGAATCTTTTTGTTTGTGGACACTTAAGTACCTTGGCCATGATACTTCGCCACTTAGACTAGAACAAGTTAACGCAATTATCATGTTGCTCTTTTCGTAGTCTATCATCGAATCTCCTGAGAAGCAGCTGACGCTCAACGAAATTTACAACTGGTTCCAAAACACATTCTGCTACTTCCGGCGCAACGCAGCAACGTGGAAGGTATATCTTCTAATTCCAGTAGTATAATCCCTAACAGCACAAAACTTGCAATTATATTGCAGCAATATTGCTGCAACATTGCTGCAAGATTGTAATCTTGTTGCAACATTGCTACAAGATTGTAATCTTGTTGCAACATTGCTGCAATATAACTGCATAGTTTTGTGCTGTTAGGGATTACACAATCGTTTTTCGAAGCAAGAAAATTAAAGGAGAAACAGATAAACAGTAGCTCTTTACTTGAAATTTGAGGATATCCAAAATATAGTTTTGTTATTACAGTTTTTTTCTCTAATTTTTCACGTTTGCAGGCAGTAATTTTTACAAGGCGTAAAATATTCCAAACTTTTTGTAGCAACCTTATTTTTCCATAAGAAACAAAAGTATATTTTAAATGTAATATTTAAATAGCGAGAGAGTTACGACGACACTCTTTTAACTGGATGAAGTTACCACGAATTTGTGTTTGTGCAACGGGAGTTAGGATAAGGCTCGATTGCACCAACGTTATTTCGGCTTTAAGTGAGATGTGTGTCTTTGTTTATTTAGAAAGAAAGATGAAGATAGACACATGTTTAAGTCTCGCTTAAAGCCAAAATAACGTTGGTGCAACCGGGCCTAAAACAATCACGCAATTTGTACGAATGGATTAAGCTGAATGCGCCTAACGAGAAAGGATGACAGCTTATCGAAAATTTTGGATAATTATATGTATTGATTTGGATTAACAGGCTAAGTGACGTGCCGGGCAGAGCAGCTGGTAATGATAGTTGTATTGCTTTCTCGAATAAGGGGGGAGAACTGGTAACATGTTAAATATGACATATTACGAGTCATTTATGAGCCATCTGTCATTATATTCTTCCCTATTTTCCCTCGTTCGCAGACCACTCAATAGCGTCGCGTGTCAGAATAACAGCAACCCTCTTAAACTAATAGTAAACTAATAGTCTAAATCAATAGTAAATAGAATTGAAATGTCCTCATAGACGATTACTGTACGTTAACGTTAATGTTCCTACAGGTATATTTACGTCGATTATTTTACCGTTTAAAAATGATTGCTACCAATGTAACTGAAAGAGAAATCGCGTGTTATCTGCAAAAGCGCAATTAAATAAGTAATAGAGAGTATATATTCAATGAACATCTAGTGAATCGCCTTTATTCTGACATAAGAGACGAGCATGTTTCGAACAATTACGACGATATCCATTCTTTACTCAATCCGGAATTACGTATCGACCGAATAAAATTGCCGGTTAAACGTCGCGCTGGGCAGTAATAAAAATTAACATATATATATATATATACTCCGCGTCATCTCACTCGTCGAGCATCCGTAAGGAACGAATATAACGTGCCGATGGTTCATGATCGATTTGTAAGCCGACGTGACAAACCGCTTGTTGGCAAGAGTGTTTGCGCGCGTGCGTTTTTGCGTGTGTGCGAGTGTGTGCGTGAAAGTAATTGACGTTTGCCATGACGCTTCGCCTCGCATGGTTATGTGTATATGAAATACATAAAAAAAGAAACGCAAACAGGTTTGCCGCGGAGAGCGGAGGGAGACGGTGAAGGAGCGAGCGGAGCAGACGCTGAGTGGGACCAACACGCCGGGCGGCAGTGGATGGCGACAAACACGTCATCGAGCGGCCGCGTCGCCGCGGCCTCGTTGAATTTTATATTCGGCCCTGCGGCATGAATAATTGTTGTCGTTGCCCCTAGATTTAGATGACTAGCTGTGCATTAACGATAAAGGAATGCCACAAACCGTGTCTCTTTCGATTAATCATATTTTGGTTCGTTTCATCCTCATGCGGCTTTCAACGTCGCGATTTACATTGCCGGTCTCCTTCTCTGCTAACAGCGATCACCCATCACCGACATTCATCGTCATTGTCATTGTCGCCGTCGTCATTATTCTCGCTGGATATCGCGTCACACCTATCATTGATTATCCGTTTGGCTAGACTTTCCGTTATTATTTGTTTTATGTATGCCATAACGCGGATACGGATTTCTGTTCTTCTTCATTGGCTGCCACCTCGAAAATTTGCTCGATTTTTTTCAAATAATAAAATTACGATTGAATAATTGCATTTGCAGACATATTTTTTTAAATGCAGCACACTATTGCACTTGCGTAGTAATTTGCGCTGCTTTTATTTATTGTTTACATTAGTTTGCATTATTTTATTTGTTCGCTTAGCATTTCCAGAACTCTATATACGTTCCAAAAAAACAGCTTTTTAAAGAATCGTATCGAAAATATTTATTAATTTGCGTTTTGTTTATGTTTACATATTTATGTTTATATGTTTAAATTATTGTTAAGAAATATGCTATCACGAACAAAAAAAAAAGATAGAAACGATACAATAATATTTAAGTTTTCGATGCAAATTAAAGTTTAAGGTGGCAGCTTTTGCTTGTATTCTTCAAGAATGCTAAGTAGCTATTGCACCCATCTTTGAATTACGCATTCAAATAATTTTTAGCACTATCAATTTAATAAAATTCAAAATTAATTGAAATTAATTTTTCTATTACGAATAAAATATATACAATCTGGACAATCTATGGACATATATTATGCAACATTAATGAAAAATTTTTGCTTAAAAGTAAAATAGAAGCTTACAGTTATCATATACTTTTCTGAGAATATTTATGTTTAATTTATCATTCTCTAAATACTCGAAGATATTTTTGCAATTTATTTATACAATTTATATTTTAAATATTTTGTAAATGTGTAACTCTTTTCGTGCGTCTTCAAAGATGGCTGAAATGAGCTCTCAAGAGCAGCGTTGTTGAACAGGTCATCCTAAAATTGATCTGGGTCAAAATTATTATCTACAAAGACTTGAAACGTATTAAAACGAGGAAATACAAGATCTAGGTTATAGATCGAGGTCATAACTATAAGACTGAAACTGCCATTTTGTTCAAAAGTACGTGCAGTCATAAAATATTCGGGAGCTCGATTGTAACTTTTGCGTAACGTTGCGGTGCATTCGTAACATGGATGTGCAAACACGCATTATTGACTTAATATGACTTTTGTTGAAATAAAATTACAACACTTTAATTATTATCGCTTGTTATATTTTTTTACCAATATATTGGTTAAATGAAGTATGGTAAAGTTTAGTAAAAGTATGGTAAAATTTAGTATGAGTATAAAGAGTAAAAATATTAAAAACACATTACTTCGGTATTTCTTGACAGATTAATTTTGTTTAATTGTAATATCTATATAATCTACTTTATTAATATCTACTTTATTAATAAATTTTAATTGTATTCAGTAATAATCAATGTTGAGAATATCAAGATCTTTGTTGTATGAAAGGGCTTTAGAGAAACTGAAAAATATGTGCGCAACATATATATATATATATATATATATATTGATAATATGACTCATTGACACGTAGTAGTGGTAAACATCGAGAGACGTATTTAATCAAAGTGTTGTGCGCTCGAGTACTCAACGAGATCGTTCGCAACGCTGCTCGTTGGCACCTTGGCACCTCGACAAGTCATACGGCACACGCACAATATCGCACGTCTCACTTAGCAGCCTCGCGCCTCGGTCTCACGATCATCATCCATTCTTGCCTCATCAGCGTGATCGGTCATCATCACCCGATGTCGAGGACTCTCTGCCGCCTGCGTAACATACGGCCGCACCATACCCAATACACACCCGCGCCACGAATCTCGCCACGAACGGCCGTGATCCTTTTCCCCCCTTCGCCGACTACCGGGACCGTGATTGAGTTGGCTTCGTTCGTTTTTTGCGTTGCTTATTTAGTCTGTGTATTATTTTGTATAGAACGCAGTGCGACACAACCTGTCTCTCCACAAATGTTTCATGCGAGTCGAAAACGTGAAAGGGGCCGTATGGACGGTGGACGAAGTGGAGTTTTACAAGAGACGCCCACAGCGCGCTTGCAGCACGACCGGGTACGTTGCCCCTCCCCAAGCCCCATCGATCAGAAAAAATAATTACAATCGCGCTTTTTTACTCTCTTTATTCTCTCTCTCTTTCTCTTTCTCTCTCTCTCTCTATCTCTCTCACTTTTTCTCTCACACCGATATTTCTACCCGCTCCCTCCAGCTCCTCTCCTTTCGGAGCGGAGATCAACGAGACTGAAGCCCACACACACTCTCTCTCTCTCTCTCTCTCCTTTTCCCGAAACGTATCGAGGGGACAGTTTCTCAGAATCACAAACTTCCCCACGATCTCCCAAAGTTCTTCCTTTTATATATATTATATATATATCTATACTTCACTTTCTTTCTCTTTCTCTATCTTTTTACATATACTTAAATCATATTTATATTCACTCTTATTCGCTTTTACTATATTTATAGTTGTATCGCTGATACCAACCCCCCCCCCAGCCCCTTATACTGCCAATTTTCTACAGTTTTATACCATATTTATATAACTTTTTACATACTTTTTATACGTATTTTTATATATCGATATTTATATATATTTACACATATTTATACATATATATATATTAAGAATATTTAATGTTCTATCTTATACGTATATATATAGCTCTTTTTATATATATGTATTTTTAATATATATATCTCTCTGTTTTATATATTATATATATATTTCTATATATGCGACTTAAAAGGCGAACGCACGTATCAGTGCGTTTGTGGCCTTCGTATGTATGTATACGCACATACACGCACGCTCTCCTGTGCATTTCTCTCTACTTCTCTTTTTTTAATCATATATTTGATCGCCTACACAAAATGTCTACGTCGTGTTCCCTGTTTTACATCTCTTTTCATAGTATACTGTACCTGTTTGTACTTGATACGTGCGCATTCATACGTATAGATCTGTGTGTGTGTGTATAAACCTCTTTATACACCTTAAAACGCCATAACAATCTTTACTGTACGTCGCTTGTGTCGTCTGTCTGTATGTTTGCTGCTAATACGCAGTTTCTCGAGGTGCCGTGTATACAATTTCACAGATAAGAGCCTGTATCGTATTCGTAGAATTCGAGATCGTAAGTTTTCAAAATCGACACGATACGACAGATTATTCGAGTCCTTTCTGGTATATTTCGCTCTTCAACTGGAAAGCAAAGCTACGAATGGAAAGTTGCGCTTTCCTCGCAAATAAGTTTACGCTGGCTGAAATACTCGAGAAACTACCGTCATCACTGTGATGTTTGAACCCGCGTGTGTGTGGAATTTCTTACTTGCCCGTCGTCGTGTGATGGTAGTCGACAGTCTGGTGGGTGCGTGGATGTTGCGTGAGAGTGCGTCGCCGATGAAAGAGCCACAACAGACGAAAGGGAAACGGAAAAAAAAAAGAAAGAACACGCAGATAGAAAGAGAGTTTAGAGATGCTAATCACGTTCTCGGAGATGGGAGTCCGTAGTACGCCGTGTGTGCTTTGATAACGAGCATGTGAGCTTTGCAGCGACTAACCCGATCGAGAACGGCCGGGGCCGAGCATTTTGGCCCGAGTCTAGTCTCGAAAGCCCGGAAGCCCGGAAGCGGAATTGCCCTCCCCCCCGGAAACAGAGTGAGAACCGCAGTGTTGCACTTTGTCAGGTAGTGAGAGGAAGCCGCCTTACTCTACGTTTTTTTATTACTCTGCGTACTCTGTACTTTTATTTTCTTTTGATTTGACTCCATCCCTTCTTTTTGCGAATCTGTGCTGCTGTTTTGCTCTCTCTGAAAAAGTCGACGTTTCCGAGACCGTTCGTGTGCCCCGGCAACACGATAAGAGCGACGGTGTCGTCGGCAATGGGACGCGCCAGCGATCCACACGGCTGGTGCGTCTGGGTCCCGTAGAACGCGACGGCAAGCAAAAACCGGCCCCGCGCGACACGCCGAGGCCATCCCCCGTACAACGGAGGGGTAGCGAGCGGCGAGCGGGCCGAGCGCAAATTAAGAAAGACAGAAAGCAAAGCGAAAAAATGCGCAATCAACTGCAAAAAAAAATCAACCAGAAACCTTGTCTTTTTTACTCTCTTTTTCTCTATTTCTTGGTGGTCTTGTCTGTGTATACAGAACGCGATCCGCACCAATCTATCATTGCACAAGTGTTTTGTGCGCTATGAGGACGACTTCGGGTCATTCTGGATGGTGGACGACGCCGAGTTCGTAAAGCGGCGGCATCTGTCCCGCGGCCGCCCCAGGAAATATGACCCAACCCCATCACCCACTCCACCCCACCTCTCCGCACAGTAAGCACTACCACTTTTTANAATTCTGCTGGCTGGCTGGCGCGACGTTCTGACCTTATCGCGGTACTTTTTTATGAACGCGGCGACCGGGACGTTTTCGCTTGGTCGTTGTCTACAAATTGAACCACTAAATGGGCTTTACAACCTGCTGCCTTTCAAAGTCCTCGGTGCACTTGCTCCGCGGTTGTGCACGGTTGCAGCTGTTACTGTTATATTGACATGTCCGACATGTAATGACGTGCCCTTCGGGATAAAAAAAAATTTCCTTTGAAGCGAAGCTCTGTTTTGTCATGTATTCTTGTATTAAACCATTAACAGGGTAAATGAGAAAAGTTTTACAATAGTGTTGTATAATGTGTGATACGTGAATTAATGTGACGATTAATGTAACGAGATGTACGTGGAAATGATTAAAATTTAGAAATTAACTTCATTTAATGTT
Source organism: Tetramorium alpestre (assembly GCA_021460005.1). Lineage (NCBI taxonomy): Eukaryota > Metazoa > Arthropoda > Insecta > Hymenoptera > Formicidae > Tetramorium > Tetramorium alpestre. The sequence continues at coordinate 3,709,151 of JAJVSH010000001.1, forward strand.
TAATAATTTATTTAATATTTTATATAAAAATAAATGTTTTAATTTGATTTTGATTAATTTTACAATATATATATGTATATATTGTAAAATTAATCATCAGCTTGAATTATAACACTACTTTATTAAAGTCTATATAAATTGGAATAAGTTTTTTTAGTAAATATTTTTTTTAATTATTTATTACGATGCTAACAGCTGCAATTATAGATGCGAGAATAAATTTGGATTAGATTTTAGAAGCAGTTGTAAATATTAATAAATCTGTAAAAACAAATTCTTCTCTTTCTAAGCTATATCGCGATGTAATTTGAAGGATTTGATAGATTATGCCGAGGCAGCAGGAAATAGCTCCATGCAGTTTGTCCAATCCCTCTGGAAATGATTTCCGCATCATGCCTGCCTCGAGCGCCTTTAAAGTCCAATTCCTTAAAAAACTGGACAGTAGTATCATCCCACTATTATCTTGCTCGTCTATTTGTTACAAGTGTGCAATTTTATTCCGATTTTTCAACATACATTTATCCAAAACAAAATACGATTGCCATATAGGCAATCGTATAAGTATAAAACATGTAAAATTGTTATTAAAAATAACAAATACAATTTTACTTTTTAAAATGTAATATGTTGTTTATTTGACAACATGTTAGCAAATACAAATAAAATTTTGTATAATATTGAGGTTTGTAAAAGCAACGAAAAATTTACTATATGATTAAATATAAATAAATAAAGTATTTAAATTTCACTTTTAGTATTGTAAAATTTATTTTTGAATTTATTCTTTGATCATTTTAAACTTGCATTTTTTCTATTAAAAATATCGAAATAATTGTTTTTACGTAAATATAAACGAAATAATAAATATAAACGAAATATAAATCGAAATAAATTATTTTTTATTTAGTATTTTAAATATGAATTTGAATAGAGATTTTATTTAGACTTTAATTGTAAAGAGAGTTTATGTTTAGAATTTTAAAGAAAAATGTTTAACTATTTGTTAATATTTGCTAATGAAAAGTTTGTTTTACGTGACGATGATCAAGGAATATCTATTATCAGCAATACCAAATAAATAGGATCTTGTATCTCAAAAGACGTACAAATTTTACACACTTTTGCAAATGACGTCCAAGAGTTCATAGGACATTCCCGTATACGTCACCCCGTATTGTAACCCGAGGCTCTTGCACTCCGTGATAGCTTGAATCCTGCACGGTCCTGCAACATCCCAACAACAGGACGATTGGTCAGAGAGTTGCCGGATCTCCAATCTGTGTTTATTAGTTGCTCGCATGGATTACCAGGAATCCTTAATATCCGTCTCCCGTTGAAGTCTTCTAAACTATCCTACCCACTTTGAAAACACTGCTTATAAACGTATGACGCTTAATGTAATGCCGTTCGCGTAGTGTCTCGTGTGAAAGTGGTGTGTTTCTGCGGGCAAGCGTTCTTTTGTGTTGAAGTTTTGCTTCTGTTTTTTTTTCTCTCATTCTCTTTGTTTTTTGGTTTTCTCATAATAGAGTAGAGAATTACTTTTCTCTTCTTTTCACCGTAGAATGGCTATGATGTTACTAGACGTTTGTAATATTTTACGTTCGTCATTTTTATTTGATTTCTACAGAGTGACGTAGCAGTGTAGCATCCTGGCGAGGTTTTGTTTCTTCAGTTATTGTCGGATGCAATTTTCTTTGCTATCTGTTGCGATTTTTAACTACATTGCAAATATCTATTACCCATTAAAAATTTCCTCAGTTTTGCAATTTAACTTGTTGTAGTTATTTGATCAAAAATTTAATTTTTTTATTTGATGATTAATGATAAAACTATTTAAAGTAAATATTAAAAACAGATTAAAAGAAAATGTCAAAAAGGATATTAAAAATATTCAATACCAATTTCGAATAAAACAACATTTTAACAAATTATGTCTGATGTTAGAAGACAACTTGGAAAATATCTTGTTGAAATTTTAAAATGTTTTAACATGGAATGACGAATGCCATTCCAAGGCAAATAAAGTTAAGAATCGCAAGATAAACCTTAGCATCTTACATCATGCTTCCGCAATGAGCGAATGGTTCTTGGTTTGAGTGAATATGTACGTCAGGGCTACTCGCGCATGTGTAAATTGTGTATACTATGCGTTACAATTATAACCTCGGGTGGAATTCTTCGATCTTCATCATTGCGACTCGTCTTGTATCACAGGTACCATGTGGATAAAATCTCAATAATATGTAATAACGATAATAATTCTCGAAAAATTTTTACTTATTCAACTTTAATACTTTTTAAAATTTTTATCTACTTTTACTCAATCTCTCCTTTTAACTTCTCTTTTCTCTCTCTCTTTCTCTATCGACTTTCCTCTTTTCTATCTCTATCTTCGCTATCCCTTTTCTATTTTTCTCTTTATTCAGCGCTCCTTGTTGCTTGATAAACGGTCTCAGGAAATCTTTTCTCTCATCTTCTTCGCATGCATTTTTAAATTTCTCGTCAAGATTTTCGATGACGTACGTTAAGACTGAGAACATTTACCATTATTTGACGAGAATTGCAAGAAACACAGCGAAAAGCTTCTCTTCGCAAATCGTCGAGAAGAAAAGGGTGTTTGTTATGGTTGATTAATATATAATATACGATCAAGTACTAAATGATTTGCGAGGTAATAAAAGTGTGAACGGTAAGCTCAGGTAACCTGGTGACCGTTTATAAGTACGTTTGTTTCGAAACTGATGTAATACAGCATTAGCTGTATTAAAAATGAAACGAAAGAAAGAAAGATCGAATTGATTCAATTTTATTTATAAAGTTTCGAGACCGGAGCGCTTTTTTAAAACTCTCTTTGTAATTTTTATCTAATCTCGCTCAATCACCGATGAAACGAGTGCGGTGGACAAAACGATATGAGACACTGTAAGTAGGTAAGAGTATCTCGGATACTTTTTTCGCTCTTTTTCAATCTCTTTTTGATATATATTTATATGTATTTTTCATATTTATATAATTCTCTTTGTCTCTCTTTTTCTCTCTTCTCTTTCACTTTACACCTCTTTCTCTTCTCGCTTTCTCTCTATCTTTCTCCTTTTTGTCTTTAATACGTCTACTACTCGACATACAGACACACACACACACACACACACACACACACACACACACANACACACACACACACACACACACACACACACACACATACACACAAACACACAAACACATGGTCATCATACTCAACTTTTATATACTATTTCTCAACTCCTCCTTTTCTATCAGATCCGTCCCAACATTGACACGATTTAAGAAAACTCATACACGTGATTGATTTCAGGAAATATATGCTCACGGCCGAATTTCGAACATTACTAACATACTTTTCTCTGTCAATATCTAGGGGTGTACCGTCGAAGAGCCCAACGCTAACGCATAGTCCTACTATGTATGGTGATGCGCTTAATGCCAACCTGCAGGTAACTATTAATAATTAATTCTTGAAACACGAAAATTCTCAAGAATTTTTGCAATTTATTATCTTAGTCTAATGATGCGATATGCGCTAATGTAGTAACGAGAGATGAATAACTGAGTAGAGATGTATTTTTATATTAATGACATCATAAAATCCATTCGTAAAGATTCGTTGACGGCTTACGAGTTTCTGCAATATACTTTTCTAAATAGCCATAAATAGCCATTAGCTAATGATTGTATCAAATAGAATCAAAGCTTTAGTCATTACATTTAGTATAATCAATAATAATAATTAAGACACAATTGTCCNTTCTCGAAATAACTGACGCGTAGTATCTAACAAGGGAACCGTCGGAAGTATCCCTTACCGATTTTAATGAACTTTGGATATGTTCTAAGGCATCAAAAAATATTAGACTTCTATTTTTTTAGCTGCGTATCTCAACGTTTAGGGGTTGAAATAACCTCTCAAAAATAATGGATTTTTTCGTTTTTTACAAATATCTTTGAAAATATAAAGTATATGAAAAAATGTCTTATATAAAAGTTTTACGGTATTTTGTATTCTTTACAACTGTATATTCATATTTTTCAAAAATGTCATTTTTTTAATTTACCCCCTTTATTTTCAAGGATTTGTTTCAATTCCTAAACGTTAATATACGCAATTAGAAAAAAAAGGGGTCTAATATTTTTTGATGCTCTACAACATATCCAAAGCTCATTGAAATTGGCGAGGGACACTTCCGACGGTTCTCTTGTGAGATTAGCATTCTGGTATTAAATCGGTAATAACTAACCATCTAATGCAATTTGAGTATTTCCAGGCACTCGGGGAGTCTAACATGGGATTTTTGAATCCGATGTGTACGTCAACAGCGACAAGTCCTGATAAGGAACATGTGTTACCTCATAATGATTTGATGTAAGTGTGACCGTTCACCATTAAGCGCATCATTCATTCATTCCTCGAATATTCATAATAGTCAAAATTTTATCAGATATCGACTGAAACGTTATTAGAATTCTTATGATAACGTTTTTGCTTTACCAATCTGCATTTCCATCCCTATATTTTCGAAATATTGTTGCAGCTTATAATAACATTGTCGAAAACCTGCGTAAAATCTTTTATTTATCCAACATGGCGAAATTTATTTTATTCGCGGACGTATTTACGCACGGTTTATACGATCCATTCCGGACTACATGACGCGCGATGCAAAAGCCGTGAAAAGCTCTGCTCGCGCGGGACTCTTCCGCGAAACACAAACTATCCGCTGCAGTTTGACAAACCGCGCAAACCCGCAACAATGAAACAATACGGGAAAAGCGAAATCGTTATTCCGCTGTTGGCCGCGTCGTTAAAAAATATACATATACCGCTCTCTGTATCTGTCCGCGCTCTATGAAATATATACATTCTGACACACCGGGCGCAAGTTTTCCACTCGTAAGCGTACACAACGCGTTCGCGATTCAACAGGTCGCCGCTGGATGAACCGGCCGTGCACATAAAGCAGGAGAGCCAGAGTCCGGAAGGAGGGAAGCACACGAGATTAATAAAGCGCGAGCTGCCGGACGGACCGATGGAGCAAGAGACGGAGGAGGATCAGGCGGACGAGAGGGAATACTCGGAGAGCCACGGCCACGACTCCGGCCAGGACGAGGACATCGCGGAGGACCTGTCGATGGCGCCCGACATAATGATCCCGGAGGATCAGGTCGAGGCGTAGTACCGCTCCGTCGCGATAAACCGATAGAAACGAGAGATGTATACAAGTTGTCCCGTTTGCTCGGTCACGCGAAGAGAGGAGCCCTTCAACGTTGACCAGGGTAGAGTAAAGAAGAGCGGAAATGAAGAAAGATAAGAGCGGAAGAGGGAAGCGGGGAACGCGGAAGCAGAGATTCCAAGAGGACGATAAAGGCCCTCCAGGACCACCCACCCCCTCCACACTCCTCCTTCGTACGAGTCCCCCCCTGAACGTATCATATCTGTGCCGCGACGTCCCAATGGGCGGCAAATTTAAGGTAACGAAAAGGAGCCAAAACGAATTTTGTGAATCGAAAGGACACTGTCAGTTAATGCGACGACCAAGTGGCGAGCGGTACCACCGGTGGTCGACGATGTCAGCGTCGTAATCTCGGCGATATTCGGGAGCGATCCTTTGATCCATATCCTTACTCAAGCAATTGCGAACAACGATGTATTTTATTTTCCTCTCGATCTTATTTCCGTTCCGGAGCCGCGGTTATATCTAATAGACACATATACATATAAATATATACATATATCTTTCTCTCTCTCTCTCTCTTTCTCGTGTACATTGCATTAGAAATTAAATGTAGCGACGATAGGGCACCGCGCACGGCGCGCCTTGCGGTCGGCGCGCCTTACCGGGCGCCCCGAAAACGCGATGGGAAGTACCCTTCACCGGAGGAACCGATGTGGTCGCTTCGCGATTCTGCATTTCTCGCGCGCAGTAGATGAAACGTATCGAGTATGACGCTGAACGGCAAGTCTTAAAAATTTTTTTTCGTTAGATTGTACCGTACTGCTAGCAGTATAACTTTGTTACAAACGATTAAAAATATGTGCGCGAAACGCACGTTTGTACACGATACGATATTTAATATTTTGTGTTTCAAGAAAGTAAAATTGGCTTGTGTTTCGATCATGCGATTATCCAATAATTACGTGATTCTCCACGAGAATATTGTACAACAGCGTGCCATACATTCGACTATTCGAGTCTTCTCGATAAAAGGAAAATGTCAAGGAGCAACGCGCGGTTCCGCCGGGGAAGCGAATCGATCGGATAATCCGGTGGGATTGAATCTAGGAAATAAATCGATGAAGTCGTGGTGGTGGTGGTGGTGGGTACGTACGGGAGCGACTGAGTTTAGTCTTTAAGGCGTTCGCCCGGCGAACGAAGAGCAATGTGTTATTCTCGCGATTAAGTGGGCCCTCCTACCCGTCGAAGAGGTCCCAAGTATCAGACATACGTACACACACAAGTTTAAACTAAGAATCGCATCCGTGATGAGACCGGATGCGTCCCGGCGTACCCGTCCGCTACACTTGGTAGCACTCTGTATAGTCTAGCGAAGTTGATCGTAAGTAGTTTCGTATTCATTAAATGGTAATTAACGGTCGAAGAAAGAAGAAGAGGAGGAGGAAGACGGTCAGAGGAGGCCGGTCGATGTTTGTAAATGAGCGCTACGATACGCGACACGCGAGCGCGTGCGACGATCTTTCAAATTACTTTCCGATCGAACCAGTCAGAAATCCGCGATGCAGAACGATATTATAAGTGCACGTAGCTCCGCGAGACGATCGATGACACTCGAGCGAACGTTACGAATGGGGATAAGTGGGAAGATCGCTAACGCGACGTTTTATATTAACGTATGCATGTATACCGTACGGCAAACGAAATTCCAGATGTGACGCTAACACCATTCGGTCTTGACGATTCTTTTTCTTTGTATGATATATATAT
>JAJVSH010000001.1:3716382-3736301 GCA_021460005.1 Tetramorium alpestre
ATATATATATATATATATATATCACCGGTTCTAAGATATAGGTATAGGATAGACTCAGCGCCGTAGCGAGATGGTGCTTTTCAAGTTCCAACACATTGAAAGCTAGTATTTCAACGTCTTGGACAATTAACATAAAAATTTCGAGTTGTTAGGTATTACGCGTTCAAGATTATATTATAGTTATTAGCACTTCCTTCTGTGATACGTGATGAATATATAGTAAGACCACTATATTTAATTACATATATATATGTACGTATAATTAAGAGACTTATACATATATATATATATATATATCTATACGTTACAAGTCGTTTTTGGTTGCTAAGTCTATTGTATATCAACGTTTCCAATCAGTTACAGGCAAGTTAATACATGTCACGCTATTTGAATGTCGAAGAAAAGTATTGCATAAAATAATGACGAGGTATCACGTTAATGATCTCCCTACTTCTCTGAGTATGAAGTCTATAAATAAATTAAAAAGGTACTATGTATGCATATATACATATATTAATACGTATACGTATCGAAATTATAAGGAATTAGATGTCGACAGCCCTTTCCATCAAATTTTTTCCCTCATCCCCCGTCCAATCCTAGTCCTACTTACATATGCACACCAATCGAGGCCAGTAGATTTCTTCTAAAGTGCGTGGTCTCCGAATCCCGAAACACAAGTATAGGAAGCGCGCTCACATCGGTACGGCGAGCACTTTAAATTCTTCAGAATCTATCAATAATTCGAATTTTTCTTAAACCGCCAGTACTTTTTTTTGGTCTCCATATGTATTTAACAATAACACGTCTGTCGATTTTAGAAGTTAATTTGCCACGCCTAAGTCACTTTTGCGCAATTGGTGGAAACGGAAAGCGTAGTTGTATACTTTATTAAATCGTAATGAGACATTATGTGCAATTTAAAGAATTATTTGCAGAGAATTTGAGCTATGCAAAATTATATTTTATAAATACGAAATATTTAATTTTGAATTGATTTACGCAACTTGTTGGTGGCATCATCAAAACCGTGAAATTTTTTAAATGTAAGTTTTGAAAGAACTTTCATGTTTCCTTTTATATCTATTATTACAATTGTCCAATTATATTGTTCTAATTGTAGTTCCAGTTGTACCGATTCTAATTTTATTGACGTTATTGCACATTGATGTTTCAGTGCACTTATGCTGTAAGTAGAATGCGGGAGTTTGTGAAATTCCACTATGAGTCTTTTTATAAATGAGCGATGCTAAGAACGCGTTTTGAAAGGATAATGAAAGTAACATATGAATTTTTTTATCGTCTCTTAAACTCTAGATAACATATCTTTTTTTCTAATATCTTCCTATTATTATTGCAAAGAAAACTACGCATTTCGGACCACAATTAATTTTAATCTTACAGTAGAAACTCACAAACTTTTGCAGTCTAATTAAAAGAAACATGCAAAAGTAATGTTAAATTTTTTTTTTATGAATAAATATATTTCGTCTCTCTGTTCGCCAGTCTAAGCAGGTGTCTTTTTCTCATTTTGGGGAACTAAGCTATAATAACGCGAATGTATGGATTAGAGTATTTCAGTAAACAATCAAATGAAAATAAGAAAAAGATACAATATTATTGATATGATACAAACATTATGAATTTTATATTTGATTTTGAAATTTCTAACCTTCAAATTGGACTATACGTGCACATGTAGTTTGAATAAATTTTTTCTGTAAACTATTTGCAATTATTATTTGCATCTTTATTATTACATCTTTTTATATAACATTCAATATTTATAATATACAGAGCATCAATAACTTCAGTTATCGTTTTATCATTTTCAATTAAATATTAAAGAAACATTTCTTTACTTCCACAACTGCAATTATTATTATTTGCCGAACATTGCAGAATTGTATAACTTTTACGTTTCAAGTTATAAGTAATTTCCAATTCACACGGCCCAACTTTAATTAACAAGACATACATATCTGCGTTGTGAGGCTTTGACAGATTTGAATCGCTGCATAATTTAAAACACGAAAATTGGTATTTGCATATATTCGTCTTGAGTGTGTAAATCTCTGCAGGGTTAAAGAATAATTAAGTCACACGCGCATAGAGACAAGCGTAAAGAGCGAGAGAGAATGCGAAGTGTGTATGTGTATGTCTGCATTTTTTGTGCGAGGGTGCCATAAATGTTTCGGCAGTCACCCGGTTCACCGATTTTGCGAGGTTCAGTGCCGTTTGGGCTTGCTTTCGCGTATGGTACTATTAATAATCTAAGTCTATATGTATTATGTATAATGAATTAAGTGAACTCTTGACACACACAAACACACACACACACACACACACATACATACATACACATACATACACATACATACACATACATACACATACATAGACACAGATAGACAAACACATACATGTATGACATAGATGACTCTCCTGTAAATAATTAAACTCATCGAGGCATTAGGAATTTGCGCATACGTCATTCGCGGATGATTCTGCCGATATCGTATATACGTATGCATGTGTGCGCATGGGTGTAATTGTGTATGCGAGTGTACGCGTTAATTACCCGTTAACCCCGTAATCCCGTCTGCATTTAATTTCGACTCTCGAAGTCTCTCTCTCTCTCTCTTTCTCTCTTTCTCTCGATGTTTTCGGGAGGATAATTCGACGGAAGACATTTTCTCGTTTTGCCGGGTGAACGTTCGTCACGTCGCAGGGAGGAGCGGGGCCTGACGACCGGATAATTTATAATTGATAATCGGTTAATTGATCGATCAAGCGCCGCGTCGCGTGACGTTTTGGGCGGGCTCGCGCGCAACGCGTATCTGCTGCTGAATCTTTTTGTATTATGACAATGTTACATGTACCCCACAGATGCTTTATTATTAATGTTTTACCTTTTTCTTTTTTGTTATGTTTGTTGATGAGGGCAATTTGGATTTATGTACGCGGGCATTGCGATCGATTAGTGCGCAACTCGGCCGAAGGATTATTTCATTATTTTGCTTACACGATGCTGTAGAAATTATAGCTTTTTATCGCGTCGCGTAGAACTTTGCAAAACGCTCGAAAAATAATTGCCGATAACGAACCCGATAATCAATCAGCGATGCATTACCTGGCATTTTATTCCTTTGCTTTGACAAAAGCGACGGCGGATTCTGTGCAGTCATATCAAATAGAACCAAGTATCCAACATGAACAGTGCCAAATCGATGCTAATGTTTATTTGTTCAATAAAAAAAGCCAAAATAGCCGGATAAAAATATTCATACTGATCCTGTGAAAAGTACTTTACTGACAATTTCAAAAAAAATTTTGTTAGATTTTTCATCTACTCATATGAAGCTCCTAGAGAAATTCAATACGGCGAGTTGACAAAATAAAATGACGATGTATCATATTTTGTGGAAGTAATTGTCACATATTGATTAAATATTCAAATATATTGCAATTTCGATACATTGTATATCTGTGATCGAGATGGACATGTTCATGATAAATTTCATCGCGTTTCACTCAACATTCTCACGTGTGTACGTAACACATCGTAAGGATTCCCATCAAATGAAGCATTCCCTCGCAATCAAATCAAACATGTTGGATGGACAAATGTTGGGTTTTATTATAAAATAGCGTACCTATAATCTCCGGCAAAATTGTAAAAGACAATTTTCTCTATATTCCTCGTTCAGTTTTTCATATATAGTTTAAAGTAATTTGAAAGAGGTAAAAAAATCAGGAGGTTGTTATCGCAATTCGAGCTCACGCAAAGATGTAAATTTCATGAAGGATGACCGTATAATCGATCGAGTAGGATACCGCCGGCATAAATTGAAAATTATTGCATTCTCCTATAATGTTTATTGTCTGGATTACTTTGTTAAGTATTTGTATGATAAGTTGCCTTGTAAAAATGTACCGATTTTACTAAGAAATTAAATGTGTTACTGAAAGAAAACCATGCACGATTTCTCTTCAACTGTTTTTATCAACCTCCGGTCTTTACGTCGAGAGAATAGTAATGGACGGAGCGTAGAAATAGTCTCGATTAAGTAGTATAATTGTAAGTATCGATGAATTATATAATTTTCACCGTACTTTCTTTGGATAAGACTGACATCGTTTGTATAATGCTTGATAATCCCGTTAGACGTATCGAGATTTATATACGTAAATTAATGTATTTAGGGAAATATATGTCTAGAGAGAGATCCCAGGAAGCACTTATATCATACTGTAAATAGTGAATTTACGGAACCGCATTTTCTAGTTCGACATAAGCGTTAGTATTAAGATCCTAGCTGATATAGAATTACCTGGAAAGGATATATACTTATATAAATATAAATATAAATATATATATATATATATATAATAAAAACTGCGACATATATAAAACATGAGAATTCTAAGCTCTTTAAAAATTCTGTTTTCAAATTCCCTGTTAACGCACTTAATAAAGGGATCCTAAATATTTCGTGCTACTTGTTATCACCTTTTGATATATTTCTGTTTTTGAAGATCTTTATTATTTTCATAAAATAATATTTGATATTGATCTGTAATTTTCGTATACGCTATTTTTGACTACGTTAAAATACTTTTGCTAAATGTTTATTTAATGGAAAGAATGAGATCTTCTAAATTTTCCATTCACGTGCCATAGTTAGTACAGTTAGCCACCTGAGTCTGAATTTTATTTATGTCACATGCAATCAATGATATTCAAACTGAATGAAATGTCATTAAGTACATTGAACTGAAGTGCTGATAGCCATATTGAGTATTAAATAGAAGAGTACAAATACGAGTCATAATATTTAAACTAGGCATAATTTATTCACTGCAATGAGCGAATTGCAAAAATTGTAAAAAACTGTTTTAAAATCACGTTGAAACAAATAATAAGACATTGCACAACAAAATCGAGATCAACAAATTTTATCTACAGTTGAAATAATTTTATCTGTAGCTGATAACGTAATAAGCTAATAAACATAAATTGAAAGAAATTTAATTTAACTACGAGCAATATTCCATAGCAAAAGTTCCATGCAATATAGTGATTTCATCATTATCAAATAAATTTCATAAATCCAAACAAAAACTAGCCATACAATAAATAATTAAATATTTTAAATTAGAATGCAATATTCATCTTACAATTTATAATTATTTGAATATCTTGTTATACATATTATATATTTTTTTGGTAACATTTTTCTATATAATTGTTTTTTGAATTGTTACAAATTTGATTATTTGATTTGATTTGATATTTGATTCTCTTTCTTTGATGACAAGATATTGCATAATTCAATTTGCATAATTCACTTATTGCTAAAATATTTTCCTTATATTGAGCCATGACCATTGTGATTGCAAGTAAATAGAAAATGCCATATAATCGGGCTGCATCTTCCGTGTCTAATAATATATTTTTCGCATGAATTTGTATGTATACACTTTTGCTTAGCAAACATAATCAGATAATTGATAATCAGTTCTAATAAGATCGGTATTCTTACGTATCTTTTTAGAACCATTGCAAAGGATATGTTGCGAAAAACTATAACTATAACTTATTAAATATTTTTTTTATTTATTAAAGTCATTTACATAAAACTAACGTATTTATTATTAAATACGTCAAGATTCCGTTCAAAAATTAAATCATGAAATATTTCATTGTAAAAATAAGATTTATAGAATCATCATAACATTCAGAATTGATCGAAAGCTGGATCCGTACTATAATACATAATTCTCAAGTTTTAAGCGAGTTATAAATGTACATAATCACTGCTAATGGAAGTCGATTTGTCTAATCTTTGAAAGAATTACAGTGCTTGAGAGATTACAAAAAGTATACCGCAGTGTGCGATTGTCAAACTTTTCGCAGGTAGAGTAATGATTTTCAATATTAATACAGTAACAAAGATATCATCCACTGTTCTATTCATATTAGAAATCTCATTCTTTAACTTCTTAATCTATTGAATCTTGACTAGACGATTATCTGCAGCTGCTATTACGGATAAAAGACATTTTTTCACTGCTTTAACAAGAAAATATATCGCGGACGACTCACATAATTTATAAATGATTTATTTTCTCCATATATATCTGATGAAAAATGAAAAATTAGAAGTCTGTCTATATCGTTGGCAATTAGAAAAAAATTTGTCGAAATGCTAAGCTGTAAATTTGTCACATTCATCCGTTGTTCTTTTGACTATTCCGCAAATGATTAGATAATAGTTCCCACTTTGACGCGCATGGAGATTTGTCCAATCCTTGAGTATTAACTTCCTCTATCAAGTTCATCAGACGAATGAAGAATTCGTTGAGTTTACCAGCAGTACCGCGTCGCAGTTTCTGGAAATGTTTATCTGAAATGCAAGTTTCAATGACGTCAGAGAAAGTGCTATACTATATTTCTAAATTAAGTATAATCGGTTCAATAACGATAAAGTGACAAAAGTAGTGTCCTTTAAAACTGTCATAAAGACGCTATCATCGATACTGAAATATAAATAGGATACAGGCAGACTGTGTGGACAATCGATATTTCTGGGGATCGCGATATGACGCAAATAAGGTATAGAGCTGATGGACAGAACGCAATTATATTGAGTGTCTTTAAACATCTATAAGCAAATGTTATTCTTGAAGACTATTAAGCTGTTTTAAAGATTATCATTTCAATTATATATAACTTCCTATTATAAGGGGTGTTGTTAAAAGACCGCCTACTAATTACATAGAGTTACTTGTTATAAAAAAATTGTCGAAAAGTTTTGAAACATTTTTTTCTATGATGCTTAATAAATTAGTAATTATTGAATAAAGTTAATGTAATTTTTATCATTTTTTAAATAGACATGTCAGTGAGCTTGGTAGTATACGTGAGCGCTTTACTGTTAAGTTTATCATACATACTATTAAACGTGCAACTTATTGACATATATCTGTAAGAATGATACTTATTGAATTAATTTTATTCAATAATTGACTTTATTAAGCATTACAGGAAAAAATGATTTAGGATTTTTTGACTTAATTTTTGATAAGTAGTACTTAACGAACAGTGTTTAAGATCCTATTATAAGGGATCCTATAATAAGGGAACACATTATTAGATAATATGATAATACAATAAATATTACACATCTTGTGTAATATTTATTGTATTATCATATTATCTAATAATGTGTTAATTAGAAATTACAGTCAATTAAAATATATACATACTTGGAGGATGAAAACAATTCTTGATCCAAATTGTTTGCTGCGTCAATGCCGCCATTAATCTTTTAGTAATTAAACTCTGGCTTTCGGCTGTAATGGGCCTTAAGCGAGTAACGAATCGCAAAAAGTATTCTAATAAGTATCTTGTACAGATGGACAGTTTCCCAAGGCATCGCTGCGGTTTTGAACTCCACACAACAATGTAACTGAGACTATCAACATCAAGAAGCGGATGCTTAAGACCTTCCAGCCATTCGAACAGTAATGCAGATAATAACTCCAAATTAGTTTCCAATTCTAATCGCTGCCAGGCAGTACACCGATGATTTAAATCACTCTGAAAATATATTTTTAGTTTTCTTAATATTAACATTAACATTAAATATTAGTGTATATTATTAATACAACATAACATTATTAATACATTATTACGTTATATTACGTAAAAAATATCAGCGAAATTATTACATAGAATTATTACATTTTGTTTTACAGTTAAGATTTACATAATTTACTAAAATTGAGCATCATTATATTTTTTCAATAAACAAATCGCCTCACAAATCAAGATGAAGACATTTCTATTTTTTTAAATTATCTTTTAAAATTACTATTTTTTAATTTAATATATTTGAATCGCTTATAGAGCCATTCATAATAAATAATATATTGCATGAATAAAAATTGTATTTTTACCGAACTAGAGTTAATCATATTTGCAATTTCACTATAGCTTTAAAAATAGTATTACACACAATACACGTGTTACACACGTAATACATCCGCGATAAGAACTAAATTGATTCATTCTACAAGCATATATATGCATATCATGCTCACTATTCACTATTCATGATTCTAGAGCTGGTTATAAACATAGGCATTCATAACAATTGAACATAGCTTGAAGAAACTGAATGAATGGTCATATATATTATACATGCGATAATTATAATACTACGCGTTCATAATCACTGTAGTGTCTAAAAATGTGTCCTTCGTGTAAAATGCACCTGGTATGCCTGCAAACGTTTCTTTACGGGATCAGGAAGCGAGGCGCTGTCTCTGATGAGCGTTTTGATAACTTCCTCGGCAGTCACCGTTTCATAATCGTTGCGAGAGACACTCCTTAAGTCTATGTGCGACTGAATTTCCTTGTAACAGTCGTTATCTAGCAGATCTTGATCGTGAATGCCATCGCCCAGGACATCGTCTATGCAATTGTCGTCCAAACCTGTCATGTAAGATCCTATTATCAGATATATACATATGTATTTTAGCGCGATATCATCGAAATAGAACGAAGGACATCGGCCAATCTACGGATTGGAATTTGTCAATAGTAATACCTGGAAATGTGGAGTCGCAGGATGGAGTATCCGGTGATATGCAAAATACGTCGCTCAGTCGTCCTATATCATCGCAAGTTCCTCGGGAGGATCCTTGACTACTACTGCATGCTTTTGAATCTAAAAAATATATAAATTTTTAAATATATATACATATATGTATATAATCTCAACATATGTTAAATTAATTAATTATAAAATATGCTTGACAAGAATTACTTTTACATATTTATTTAGAGTTTATTTATTTAAACAAAAGAAGGATTAAAATATGCGTACATATTTACATTAATCAAGAGAGAAATTACATGAATCGAAAGTTGTGGAACACATACTTTAACAAATACTTACTTCAATTATTTAATCGGATAATCTTACAATTAGGAATACAAATGAATTGGATGTTATAAAATTGCGTAATTATTAAATTGCATGTAATACTTCTCACTTGAGTATTCGTAGGAGTCCGTAAGGGATTCCGCCCAGGAATAGGAGTGCCGTATATTGCCGTCACGGAATTTTTCCAATACGTGACAAATAAACTTTTGCGTAAAAGATACATTAGAAACCGTATATGCAATTTCGGAAGGCGAGTTATCTTCTTGACAATCACAGAGCTGTAGTATTCGCTCGCAAATAATAAAAACAATCTGAAAAATACATAATTAATTAATCAAGCAGTTATATTTTAAGTATCACGCAAGTTATCTTAATTATAATAATAATTAATGTATTACTCTTTATGTAATAACAATAATCAACAAAAATGTAACAAAAATATAGACCAAACGAATTACACATTAAAATAAGTTTAAAGTAGGTAAATCAAAGGTATTTTTTTATATTTTAGTAATATTTAAGTATTTCTAATCGTAATGTTTATTCTTTAAACATCAAATATCAAGAACTTAACTTCCATATATTTATTAATAACATTATAAGAATTGCAAATAAAAATAGGGAAGACGCGGATTAAATTAATATGTATAATCAAATTAAATTTAAAAAAATTAATTAAAAATACTTTTTAAATATAAAAGAATTACAAGATTTAATAAAACAATTTAACATTATGTAAATGAAATGTGTGAAAAAACCGAACGTCTCGTACTTTTGGAATATGCTTGAAAGTGCGTTGCTCGTATCCGTGTAGCATGTTGTTTTGCTTTTTCAGGTACGATTGGAGGCTATAAGGCTTGCGATCCCCTGTTGTACTATGTAAAGGGAATACTATCATTTGCGGAAGCACGAAGTGCTCGAATTCTTGAATGCAAATTATTTGCCCGCGCGTTTGTATGGCGGAGGGACGTTTCATACGGACGAATCTAATGGCATCGTTCGCCCTTACACGAAGACTGTAAATAAGGTAGCACGCTATCAGAACGCCGGTTCTGCCGAGACCTGAAAATAAAATACTTTCGGCATTGTTCTGCTACTGCTGGCTTAATTGCTGACTCATTAATCAAATAGAAGCAAGCAAGCGAGAAAGCAAGCAAATTAAAAACAAGTCAAGGATCGTAGCCCAAATAAAAGATTTCTCTTAATTATAGTAAACAAACAATGTTACGTATAATTATAAAAAAAATCAATTGTGAAAGCGTTTTTTACGATGTTTAATAACATTTATCAAACATTTATCATCACGGAAGTGAAAAGAAGCGATCACAATTTAAGATTATGTAAGATTTGAGTAGATAGGAAATGGAAGTCTATCAACCATAAGCGAAAACATTCTTTGCATTTTAGATTCCAAAAATAGAAAAGACATTCGTGTTAGGTATTTATGCTAGTGATAAAGCATTCTATCAATCCAAAAAGTTTTACATTAATTAATTAATATCGAAGCTGGAAACAAAAATTTCATTTACAATCTGACAAAAAGTAAAAACTTGTATGTATAACATATATTTTCTAGATGATCTCCAACTGATATTAACACAATGCAAAACTCGGATCTACGTTTTCCTTCTACAATTAAGTCACGTAGCATGCACACAAGACATTTCTGAAATTGCAGTACGCTGATCAATCCAACTGACCGCGATAAATCCTGCAATTTAACTTTCCTAATCGCGCTCGTTATACATTCACCTTGTTATCTAAATGCTTTATCTATCTACATCTGATCTTATCAATTTTAATTCAGAAGACGATAATCAATAGTGAAAATGTTAAATTGAAAACCTAATAATGTTATACTAATCTCTTTTTTTTATAACAAAAAGTATGACGTAATTATAATTAGTTAATGTTTTGACAGAAATTAGAATTTGTGATTTTTGCAGCTTTATTTCAAATATGATTTTCTATATAAACCAGTACAATTTTTTTTTTTAATGTTTTGTGAACATGCAATTGTTTCGAAGTAACATATTACAAAGAGGGAGGAACTGATCGATCGATTAGAATAGACGTCTACCCCCACATGTCCTTAAACATCGCTTTGAATAATAATGGAGCATAATATAAAATTCACCTTTCTATTATCATCGATAAAACTCGTATCTTTTATATTTTAAATTAATTTAATCTCATTAAATTTAATTAAAAATATCGATTAATATTTAATATTTAATAATTAATATTTAATACAGAAAAGATATGAAATGTAAATTAAAAAAATATATAAATTAAACGACAAGATATTTTAGAGAAAAATTGTTGAACTTACAATTAGTTATACACCAATTTATATAAAGTTAAATTTATCTCACTATTTAATAAAAACTTCATAACTTCAGCTTAACCAAGTAGCATAGAAATTATAATCAAGTAACATAAAAAAATCATTAATATGGATAATAAATATTTCTAAAGTCCGTTCCTACTTTTTATATTTTGGAAACGATTTAAAATTAAAAATCGTGAAATATAGGTTCGATTATTTTGAAAGATTTTTTTTTCAAGAGAGTTATTTGTCGAGAAAGTATCTTAGGAAAATTCCAACTCGAAAGTTTTAAATAGAAACTTTCATATTGTAAACCATTTGAAAGGACATAAAAAAGAAAAAGATTTGATGCAAATTAGAGATTAATATGTTGATTTGTTTAAAAGTTACTTAGAATTAAAATTCAAAAAAGGCCCAAAATAATTAAATTAAAAAAATTGTTACTCCCATTTAGATAATTCTAAAAAAAACGTTTGAAGTGTGAAAGTTATTCATCTTTTTATAACTTTTTCATTAAAAATTCAGATTTAGATATTGGGTCATACTGTTTAAAGTCCAAAAGAGTGTCCAAAAGACTATTAAATTTAATATGATGCCAGATTTAACGAGGGACAAATTATAAAAAACTAGGAAATTAGTTTTTTATTAATAGCTTTTGAACGGATCTGCATATTAACTTTTGTTGACTCATGCCAAAATTTAGAACGTCGGTTTGTATCAAAATTTTTTATATTTTTTAAAATAAAATATTACGATAAATATAAAGAGTTTCATTTAAAATTTTTCAATCAAGATCCATCTAATTAATAGAATGAGATATTTTCTTTGAAAGGCAACCTTCCAATCTCTTTAAAAGAGTAGCTTTTCGAAATGATCGAACATTATGATTCTCCATGTGTTTTTCGTAATTTTGATCGTAAATTTTTATCGTAAATTTTTCACCAGTTTTTCATAATTTTAAATCGTTTCCAAAACATAGAGGGTGGAAACGAACTTTAGAGATACCCTAAATACTAAAAAGAAGGCAATTCCTATCACAATCTTATTTCTATATTTATCATACAGCACAAGAAGATTACGCATTAATTTGTTACGGATGACCTTCATGATTAAATCTTTAACTTCCAGACTTCAATAATTTAACAATTACATTCAGAGTCTTCTATATATACAGATATCAAAATGATATATTTATTTATGATATATACATATATCATTCATAAGTAAATGAGATATAACAATGCGGGTATAAAAATATATATTATTCTTAAAAATATTACGTTCTAAATATTATGTTCTAAATTGCTTATTGCTTCACCCGCATTTTAATAGAATGGAACTCCCTTGCGATGTAGCAACGTTCGTGAAGCTAATAGGTAATGGAACGTAACCAACTTATTTTTGTCTTTAATATAATCGCCAAAGATAATGCTTTAACCCAATTATATAACTATATGTGAAGTCATGTATTGGCTTTTTATAAATCAAATTTTTTTTAACCAAATAATTATTCAACAATTATTGAGACATCACAAAGAGTTTCATTATATTTGAAAAAATAATTTAAATATTGACTATTCTTACTAACAAATTGTTTATTTATAATCAGGTGATTTTGAATCTTTTCATTTATAGTTTATATATTTATTTCAATATTTTATCTTAAATATAATTCTTAAAATAGCATTTGTGTGTTAAGCGGATAGTGCAAAGCGTACAACAATTAACGCAAAAATATTGAACACATTATATCACATATACCATTAACTTGTAAATCAAATTATACCGTGCAATACTTAATTATTATTTTCTGCTTCCAGTATTTGATAGACGTTATTCGCGTATGCAGCGTAAAGATTCGAACACGGTACACATATGTATATGTACGTTAGTCGATTTGTATGCATGCAATGCAGCACGATAATATCATACACGATAAATTCTCTTTAACTGCTTAAATCGATACGTTTAAAACTTACAGATCATTGATAAGTTATTTAGCAAGAAAATTTTAGTAAATTTAATATAGAAAATTATTAAATAAATAGCAAAAAGATAGCGATCTGCAGAATCTAAAATATTTGTAAATAACAAAAACTTATTAAAAATATTTTTTAATAAGTTTCAAGTCCGATAACTAATAAAAATATGGAAAACCATGTTATATAATTGTTACTTTTCAGAAAAAAGTATTATTTTAATTAATATTGAATATTATGTATTTAAACTATAAATATTGTTATTTTTAATATTAACACATATGTGGATTATAACATATATTATAACATACATTGTAACATATATTATAATATACATTTTTTACACAAATTTTTTGACAAATATTTTTAAATATATTAATAAAATACAAAAGAGATAATTTAATAACAATCATACAAGAACCACAATTAAATGACATTAAATAAATTAGAGAAATATTTATCTCATATCAATAAGATACTTTGAAATCTTTGATTAAAAAAAATGATATTTTCGTAGACTTATTTATGCATTCATATCGATCTCACATCATCTTACACTCAAAAAAACCATGATAGCTGCAAGGGATGCAATTGGGTCAAGTGCACCGCACGAAAAATCGATTTACCGGCATGACAGTGAATGGCTACTCTTCCTTCTTGCACGGCGAAGGCTACAACCTTGACCATGTCCAAAAGCTTTCCCATCGTGGCGCTACCATAATCCTTCAAGGCGAAATTATAGTAATAAACTGCAACAGATTTTCATAAAATCGGTATTTGAGCTTGATGTTTACAGCTTTTCTGTGGTAGGGATAAGAGCGGCAGCATTATTTCGGAACTTTTCTTTCTCTCTATAGATATACGCTTTTGCTGCATTGCATGTTATATTGTGAAACTCTTCGATCTAACTGATGGTTGTTAGGATCGGGGGAGAAATGCTCCCACACGATTCTACATGCGTTTAGCACAAGGACAAACTCCTCTCCATTCTATTTTCACTATTATTCTTGCTAATTTAAAAGTAAAATTCTTCCGTTTTATTTCTCTAGCATTATTATATCTGCATATTATCATATAAATGTAAAATGCGATACAATAAGATTGATTTGAATAAATCACTTTTTAAATGTTGCAGTGTTTGTTATGATGTACGATAGCGAGAAAGATTTTCGTTAAAACATAAATATTATTTCAATTTATCCACCAGCAAAAAAAGAATATATTAAAAATAAATGTAATATTATTTTAAAAATTAGAAAAATTATTAAATTATAAGTTAGAACTTTTTTTGTCTGATTTATTTTTATTCCAAGATATATACATATATTTAAAAAAAACAAATTCAGTGCTGTTCTTATTTTATTTATTCTCAATGAGATGAAAAATTTATGGCAATTAATTCAATAAGATTGCATATGAATTAGTAAGCGTTTTTAATACCTACTGTCGTTTTTCATAAAAATATTGGGATCGTATGTAAAGCCGCTTTCTTCTAATGGACCACCACAATTCGCATGTTCGCCAGGAGTTTGCAGATTTATTATGGTTTTTATACTCCACCCTTGGAATTGGGCAATTATATCTTTTTTTAGTATTTGCGCGGTATTGGGCCGTGCCATCGCAAGGACATCATCAGTTACCCTAAAATATTTAATTGATTAAATAATTTAGTTCGAAATTTGACAGTTAATATTTAGTAATAAATTTCTGATTATTACTCCAAGTAGCACGCTGACGTTATTCGTCATCATTTTAACATTATAATGTTGTCAGAAATGTTATTTTGATGTCAAAATGACGATAAAATGACTCCAGCTTGCTAGGAACATTAATTATTTTTACTGATGTAATGGAATGCATATTAATATATCAACTGTATGTTTGGTTTGTCTAAATAAATCTTCGACGCTACTGTAGTTGAGTGATGCTTCGACAGAATGTCAATAATAAAATGACACAAATATTTAATATACATACAACTTTAAGTCGACAATTTATCGAACAACTTATAAATATTGCTGACTGATGTTAAACTAGTTTAAGACTTTAAAGTAAATGAATACATATTTATCTAATAATTATAGTTGTGATTATTATTAGCAGATTTATGGCAATTAATAATTGATACTTGATAAAAACTTAAAAGTATATACTTTTCTTTATATGTTCTTTTTATGTTTAAAACAAATTACTTAAAGTTATTTTATTATTAAATTATTAAAAAGCGATCATACTTCGGTTGACAAACTTTTGTTTTTGTTTGTCATTTATCAATAATGTTATTTCTTGATATTTGAGGTTTTTGCGGTGTAAATAATGAATAAAATCATTTGCGCAGCTTAAACACAGAAACCAAATTGAATGCTATTTCTTCTTATACATTTGTTATTTTATTAAAATTTACTTTTTTTTAATAAACGGTTGTAGCGCTCACCAGTGCGAAAAGATGTTCTGTATTGCCATGTGAACAGCTGGCCAGGCCTTTGGATTCTCATATTTGCATTTGGACCCGCCGCAAAAAATGGCACACTGTATAGCCTGCGGTGTGAATCTTCGCAAGTTCTCCGAAAATTTATTGTATCCCGCCTGAACTTCGCACGCGTCTGTTTGCCCTCCTTGAAGTCCCGCCGGGACCAACGAGCTTACATCCATTCTAAAATCGAATAAAAATCCGGTGACGGAAATGATCGTTTCACTTAACAAAGATTTGAGAGGAATTACGAGATTTATCTACAATAAATTTATAATTTTCAAGAAAGGAATTTTTAGAGCCTACAGCATTTTTGTTATGTATTTTGGCATAAGTACCATTGTGCACCATTGTGCACAGATATGTCATTCTTCTGAATGCATTTTAACTAACAAAGTTACAATATATTCTCATATAAAATTAGATAAAATATAATAAAAGAGACAAAACTTTTGTGACAGTTTGAAGGAAAAAAAAGTATTCAATTGGGCACGAGCACGAGGCAATATATAATATACATATACATTTGCGAAAATATTCACTCGCTTCTCATCCATCTCATAGCCATGCACGAAAATAGCGATCGTTTTTATTATTCACTTTCATTCATCAACTATCAACTCGCGGATTTAATTATACGCAACGCGAATTTAGATACTGATGGGTGAAAAAAGAAAAAAAAAGCAGTTAACGCGGTAGGGTAAGCGCATAGCGACTGGCAGTTCCGCTACCATAACGTTGCTTTATCTATTATCGAATCGCAAGAGTTGCGCCTGCGTCAGGCATGGTGGTAAATCATATTGTCATTCTTCTATGTGCGACGTTCGTACGAAATATTCACAAAGCCTGTAAGCGTGTAATTTAACACACGATAAAGTGCACTGAGGTGCAATGACCTTTCGGCATGACATTAAAGTAGGATTAAGACTACATGTCAATTCTATTTCTTTCTAAGTTTTTTTAAGTTAAGAGAAAAAAGAATTTTTTCTTGAATCATTAGGGTTCCTTTTATCATTAGGAAATCATTAAAATGCATTAAATTAGAAAAAAAATTAAAAGGCGCCTGATGTTTATCATATATATATTCATTAATATATTTATTATTCATAATATTTATTATATATTTATTAAAAGTAAAAATAGTAATTGACTAAATGATGGTTTCAATTTTCTATGGAAAATGCGCTTTAATTAGTTATAAAATTATTTTATGTGTATATAACGCAATCGCGGTATCGCAAATGTTTCTAATCGACTTTTTTTCTATTTGATTATTGATTCTATGAGCTCGTACTAAAGCTTCATTTGTTTTCCAATAAATTTAATAACTTGCTTTAATTTCGGGAAATGCAGTGATCGATGTATTCTTAAAATTATATAACATACTATTCAATAAATTTATGCAACTTTTTAGTGCATATACATATAGTATATATATTGTATGTGCATAATGTAAATAACTTCTATGTAAGTTTAACGATCAATAAATTCTCTCGACTTTATATTTGTAATGTATATTTTTACTATTTATTAAAATAAATACTTGCATTTCACTATTGGGAAGTAATAACATTGTTCGAAATAATAATCATATAATATTCGGTTTTGATATTTTATTGTAAAATTACAAGAATAAAAATCAATACTTTGTAGACGTAACACGGAATAGAATCAAACCAAAAGCACCGATGTGTTACCCATCGGAAATAATCGTGGACACGTAGATCAGATGGACGGTTTCCTGTGCGTGGAGGCGCTAGTGAACGGACTCCGAAACGTGGGCATGACCAGTCTCAGGCCTTTCTCTAGTCCGTTGGTATAGTATTGAGTTCTATGGTACTATAGTGATGGACGTCGAGTGAGACGAACGGCTGCGACCACGGCGTCACCGTATATAACGGCGGAATCATGGCACGTCAGGTTTAGGCAGATTTAGATAAGATTGATTGAGTATTATCGAAATCGTACGAACTCGGAACGTTTCGGCCGTGCGTGTCGTCGGTGCAAGAACGAGGACGAGAGATGTCCGGCTTTGACGAGAATCCCTTCGGGGAGCCTACGATTAACGATCCTTTCTCGGTGAGTATAGCGTTCACCTCATGTGCGCGACAGTGATGGAAGCGAAACACGCAGCTCCGCGCTCCAATATTGCTCGCGTATCTGTCAAAATTCCCTGAGGCGTAAATCGGTCCGTCGCCGATCGCCCCGCGCTCGCGACAAATTAATCACGACCTATCAAACGATTTGGCGAGCAATAAGTGAAACTTGTGCCCTGCTCGACCGAAGATTGGATGTGTCATCCTAATGTCCGCATAATCCGCTTGGCTTGATAATCTTTTTTTCTTATCGTCCAATGAAGCCGATAGCTTATTATAAAAAAACCTAATTTCGCGAATATTTATCCTTAATTGTATATATTTAATAATATTACTATGTTTTGTATGCAATTTCGTGGCGCTGCAATAATGTTGCTAATATTAATTCCTTTTTGCGTTTGATTTTGTAATCTCGCTTCAAAGTCCAAATAAAATGTACTTTTTTTAATAATAATTTGTTGCGATATATATGTATACATTTCTTTGTATCCCATTATAAATGACACAGATGTATATCTATAAGAACAATGCAGAAGATAGATAAGATAAGCTAATTCTTTATTAAGAGATTAAAAAAGGAATGTCAATATATGTTAACATGTATGACAGGATCCAGCGATACGAAGAGCAGTAACATCTACACCCGCTAGTAGAGGTCTTGAAGATTACAATCCTTTTGCTGAACAAGGCACTCAAGGAACTACACAAGTCAGAGGAGCAGTAAATCCGCCCATCTATGGCGGAGTCGGAGCGACGCAGCAACCCGCTACGCTTCAACCTACTAATCAAGAGGCGCCTCCTCCTGCATATGCCCGTACCCCCCAGCAAACAGTCAATGCGGCGCTTGGAAGCACTGTCTCACCACCGTCAGATGTAAATTTATATTGAATATTTATATTTGTGTGCATATGAATCTCTTAAGATCAGATTAGAGAAATTGTTGTAATTAAGATATATGATTTACATATTAAATTCGTACTATAACTATATTTGTAACAATTATATTAAATTTGAATTTAATATGTAAATCATATATTTTAATTCTATTAAATTTGTATTGACACTAGTGTCTGTTGACTCTCTAAAGCTTTAACTAATTGTCACTAATTTTGTCTTAATATCGAGAGTTCTTCTTTTTTTAATTATTATAATATATTTTAGCAACGGGCAGAAGCAGAATGGAAAGCTAGGGCAGAAGAAGAATTGAGAAATACTCCGTATTACCGTTAGTACATATCGTCATATGCTTTACAATTGTTAAGTAAAGTTGTTTTACACAATTATTTCTTGATACTTTAGCGAGACGAAATAATTGGCCGCCATTACCAGATAAATGCTGTTTCCAGCCATGCTTTTATCAAGATATCGATGTGGAAATTCATACTGATTTCCAAAAAACAGTGAGGCAATTATATTACCTCTGGATGTGTAAGTTTAATTGTATATACGCGATAGATTTATTAATGTTAAATGTGGATAATGTATTTAATTTATTGTTTATAGTTCATGGCTGTGTTCTGTTGTTGAATTTAATTGGAGGATTCGTCTTAATGCTCTGTGGCGAGGGTTTCTCGACATTCGGTCTGGCTATCTTGTATCTTATACTCTTTACTCCATTCTCCTTCATGTGCTGGTTTAGACCAGCATACAGGGCTTTCAAGTAAATTCACTTAACATTACAGAAATGAAGTGTAGAAATTAGGAATTAAAAATTAATCATTGTTTTAATTTTTCAGGAACGACAGCTCTTTCAATTTTATGGTCTTTTTCTTCGTCTTCTTCTTTCAATTAATCGTCACCAGTATCCAGGCTATAGGTATTCCTGGTGCTGGAACTTGGTAATATATTTGTATTATTATATTTTTATTGCACTTTAATTTTACGCACGATATGCAAGCACAACTTGTATTAATACAAATTGCATACTTTTATTTTTTATAGTGGCATAATTACTGCAATTAGTATGTTTGACTCAACGGCCAAAGGTATTTTCATCGGTCTTCTTATGCTCTTCGTCGCTATTTGTTTTCTTCTTGCGGCAGGTGGTGATCTCTTATTGCTTACTAAGGTATATAGCACACACACATA